>JAQZBX010000553.1:30851-62277 GCA_029593785.1 Cabassous unicinctus | reverse complement strand
AAGAGTTTGCCTGGAATGCAGGAGATCCTCTAGGGCGTCTCCTAGTTCTGCCATGCCCTGTGATTAAAGTTAATGGAAAATTTCAATAAAGCAATTCAAGCAGGACTAACAATGGCCTAGAATCTTCGGGAATGAAAGTTTGGGTCACCCCACCAGGCAAAGAACCACGGCGAGCTGAAGTGCTTGCTGAAGGTAACAAGAACATGGAATGGGTAGTGGAAGAAGGTAGTAATAAATATGAACTTTTACCACCTGACCAGTTACAGAAAAGAGGACTGTAATAGTCATGGACCTTTCTTCCTTGTTTCTTTATGAGTATGATTGTATATGTACAAAAAATGAATTGTTTTCTTCCCCAACCTTTCCCCCTATCATATGAACAGTTGTATCAACTCCACATCATAATATTTAAGGATGTCAAGTTTAAGTGTGACTATTACCCAAGGACTTGCACCCTATTCTGTGGGGAATTAATGCATTTCCGATTGTATGCAGGAGAGTTGAACATTGTTAGGCAGAAATATATATGTACGCTTGTCTGTTATTGCTTTAGCTTAAAGACTAAGTATGGTTTATGGTAATGTGTATGACTGCCGAGTTGACAAGGGGTGGACTGTGATGGTTAGGCTAATGTGTCAACTCGGCCAGGTAATTGTATCCAGGTGTTTGGTCCATCAAGCACTGGTCCTATATGTAATACAAGAGCATTTATGGGCTTTGATCACCAGTGAGTTTACTGCCTGGATGACCAATTACATCTGTATCAATCAGGGAGATTGCATCATCAATGGGTGACACTTTTATCCAATTAGTTGAATGCCTTAAAAGGGGAAGTGATTTCAACATTCAGAGAGAATTTCCCAGCTCATCATTGGACAGCCAACTTCTCCCAGAAACTCATCAAGGACCTTTCATCGGACTTTCATCGGAGCCCCTGGTTTGCAGCCTGCTTGTGAAACCTGGACTTGTGCATCCCTATGGTCACATGAGAGACTCTTTTAAAATCTCATATTATTGACAGATATCTCCTGTTGGATCTGTTTCTGGAGAGATACCTGAGTAATACAGTCCTCTTGGGAAGAAATTTGAGAGGCGATGGAGACCTATGTTCTTGGTCACAACAGTCTGAAGAGAAGTCTCCACCTCAGTGAGTGGGTAAGGAGGAAGAAAGAAATGATTTTTGTGCAAATATTGCAGACTTTGCCTATCTTTGTAAATTATTTTAGATTTTCTTGAATAGATTTTTTTTCATTGCAGTTTTCCTTTAGGACTATTTCCAGAGGCTTTAAGTGTTTTGTGTTTATAGTTTTCACCAGGTTCATAGCAAGAGGGTCAGCTTAGTTTGTTCATGCCAGAAGTCATTCATGCTAGAAGTTACTCTTAATGTTATATTTTGCCAACAGTTTTTTGGTCTCCTTCTAGAAAACACCCATTGAACTGCTACAGAAAGTTGAGGTTGTCATCATTAGTTTCACATGATACCTGATTTTCTTGAATATTCATCACCATTTCCTTATTTTTTGCTCATCCAGCCATTGCAATAGTTTTGCAAACTTCCAATCTGTAAGATTGAAATCCTCCTGTCTTTTGATTCCTGGAGTGGTTTCTGTTATTCTGACCAACTCTGGCACAGAAACTGTGTAATATAATCCTGATACTCTCAATCTGTTGGATTGGACCAAACCTCTTCACAGTTCAGAAAACAAAAGCAAGGAATATTGTATGCCTTCTCAAATATTGCCAGCTACCATAAATAAAAACTCAGTAAAAATTATTTTCATTGGTAGATTTACTCGCAAAAGTCCAGATAATTATTGCCTGGTATGTTATGCTTATATTAGAAAAGAAACATTTCAAGTTCCTGTGGTTAATAAATTTATACATGCAGTGCTTGAAGCTATAAAAAAAAAGTTATGTGTCTTCACAAAATAGGAAAAGTATATGTAATTGACAATTGAGTGCTTTTGCCTCAAATACTGTGAGTTTAGTTAATTATGAATAATCTCCCATCGATTACGTAAATTGAATTTGAAATTTGTCACTATGAAAAATAAAGTGCTGCTTTTAAATTATCTTTATAATGATGCCTGTACTTTAGACATATTATCAATTTGTCTTGAAAGGAAAAAAATCTTAGAGTAAAGACACACTGCTTCATATTTTCAAACAAACTCAATATTCTCTTTTAATTTTTATAGCAAATACCACTGAAGAAAGAATTTTTTTTGTAATGGTTAATCTCACACAATTATTTGAAATTTGAAATAGTCAAAAATTTAACTCAAAAAATAAGTTTCAATTATTTGAAAGCAAAATATGAGTATATTGAAAAATAATTTAAAAGTATAGGTACATAATTCAGTGACTAGTAAATGATGTGATTAGATCATAGGCCTAATATAGCATATATATTTACTTTTTTCCCCAGTAGAAGAGCAACAAATGTGTACCAAACCTCAGAAATATTTGCTTTAATTTTGAAATTATCGGATAATACCAATACAGATAACAACTGCAGCAATTGTGATTAGGTGATGGATTCCCAGGGCTTGGCAGCTGATATCCCCTT
Organism: Cabassous unicinctus; assembly: GCA_029593785.1. NCBI lineage: Eukaryota > Metazoa > Chordata > Mammalia > Cingulata > Chlamyphoridae > Cabassous > Cabassous unicinctus. The sequence goes on along the minus strand of JAQZBX010000553.1, from coordinate 59,708 downwards.
AAGGATTTAGGTAATTGAGTAGGAAATTCATGAACATTGGAGTATTTGGGATAAAGAGCATTTTGTTGTGGGATTAGATGTTCAAAAAAATGGGGGAGGGAGTGGATTGTTATCTGGGTACTATGCCTTTTTAATCTTATGTTCATAGGAAATTTAGGAAACCTCTGCATCTCCACCTCTACACTCACATCTGCATACCTTCCAAATGTTGCTAAAGGAATTGAAAAAATATATAACAATATACACATACATGTATGGAAGTATATATGAAAAGAAATAGCATTAGTCAAGATAAAATGTTCTTAAACAAATTTATAAATTCACTATTAGCCTTAGAAAGGTAGAGCCAATTTTAAAATGGCTTTAATTATTTTACTTGTTATTTTTCGTAGTTGTGAGCACTTGGTAATTAGCCCTTATACGCTGATATGAGTCATGGGAATGTTAAAATTTTTCATGAATATTACTTCTCACACACATATAAGTTTATTTTATTCTTCCTGTACCATAAATATTTTAATGATTTTCTATAGGATAAAGAAATACAAACATGTTAACCAATGAAGAAGTAATCAATATTATCTAAATTAATTTCCCTTTGATGCATACAGGTGCCAACTATCTGAATAGTTCCTGAGCAATTTCAATGTGTTCACTGTTCTTAAAGGCAAAATTTGCTCTATGACAACAAGCGTGAATACATTTCAAATCACAGAAAATAACTACAAGTTAAAGCAAAATATTACAACTCACAGCCAACATTGCTATCTTCTGTTGAAAACATATGACATTTAAAATTTTTATTAAAATATATGTTCAGGCATGAAAATTTATAAACACACATACACTGCAAAAAGAAAGAAAGAGAGAAAGAAAAAAGTGAAATGAAATTCCAAAGGTGTTAAAAAAAAATATTTACCGATATTTGACATTATTTAACAAGTAGGCCTCTATATGACTTTATATATTTAACCATAAATACATATTTAATACAAATACAAACATATCTAATTATACACATTAATACAACTATAAATTTTACTCTAATGCCTAAATGTATTATTTATTTAAAAATCATGTACATTTAAAATATTGTGCATATTGAAGGTTTATATATATGAAAAGAAGTATTTATCATAACACTTCACACTAAATAAGTGCTCAAATAATGTCATTATTTTACCCAAAAGATTACTTTTCTAGCAATATTGAAATAAGGAGGAAAGATGGAAAGATGTCTCAATAGTTAAAATAGGAACAGAATAGACATTAATTCTTAACCATATTGTTCATAATATGCTCAAAATATATTCACCATTAATGGAGGCATCTGCTGGAGACTGAACTATGCCTCCCACAAAAGACTTGCTCAAATCTTAATCTACATTCCTGTGGGTGTGGACCTGTTTGGAAATAGGACATTTTAATGATGTTATTTTTGGTAAGGGAGGCTAAATTGAATCAGGGTAGCTCTTAATTCACATGACTGGAGGCCTTATAAAGAGAAGAAATTCAGGCACAATCAGTCAAAGAAAGCCACTGGAAGAATCCAGAAATCAGCAGAAACTGGAACAGCAGACACAGAGAGAGAGCTTGCCACGTGTCAGAGGCAGATATGCAAGCCAAGGAGCCCCAAAGATTGCAGCAAACAAGCACCAGAAAGCTACAGACTTCAGAGAGAAAATATTGCCTTGCTGATGCCTTGATTTTGGATTTCTAGCCTCCAAAACCATTATACAATAAATGTGTATTGTTTAAGCCAACCCATTGTGTGGTATTCACCATAGCAGCCCTGGTAATGTAAGAGCATCATTGTTACAAAATTTTCTACTTTCCCATAATTAAGTAGACTGGATTAATAATTTAGAAGTCATCAATTGCCTATAGTGAAATATATTAAGAGCACCAAGATGTGACAGACTAAGAATAAAAGAGGAATGTTAATCAAAGTTTTAAAAGAGATAAAAATTCAAGCAGTAAGGAACCTGAAATGTTTCCTTGTGAAACAAATCTGCTTTCAACTTATATAGTGTTGTTTCCTTAGGCTGTATTATACAATTAATAGAGAAGGTAAATATAAATAATCCATGCTTATACATTTTTATAGGTTTAGACATAGCTACTTTATATATGTAAAATATATATAAAGTCATGTATATGTCAATTTATTAAACAGTGTCAAATTAACTCATCTATAGTGGTTCCCAAAGTGTGGTGCCTGGACCATCACCTTAAGTATAGCAGGATCTGGGATCTAATTAGCAATTCAAATTCTCAGGCAATACAGGAGACATACTGAATCAGAAAATCTGTGGGTTTTTCCCAGTAATCTGTGTTCTTTTTAAAAAAAAATTTTAAACAGCTTTACATTACATAAATGTTACATAAAAAATATAGGGGGTCCCCATATACCCCCTCCTCCTACATACTTTCCCCCAATAACAACATCTTTCCTTAGTGTGGTATATTTGTTACAATTGATGAACACATATTGAAACATTGCTACTAACCATGGACAATAGTTTACTTTATAGTTTACATTTTGCTTCACACAATTTTATAGGTTTTGACAAAATGTATAATGTCCTGTATCTGTCATTGCAATGTCATGCAGGACAACTCCAATGTCTCAAAAATGCCTCCATGTTATACCTATTCTTCCCTCTCATTCCCCTCAGAATCTTTGGTGACCACTGCCTTTATATCAATGATACAAGTTCTTCCATTGCTAGAATAATCATAAGTCTACTTTAGTCCATAGTTGCTTTCCCCCCTTATGTTTGTTCATTCCTCCATCTTGAGGATTTTGGGATGGTGATGCCCACACTGCCTCTGATTGAGAGAGGGCATAGATCCCATGGGGCAGATGGATGGAACTGTCTTGCTTACAGTTGCAGACACCCTCCGCTTCCTGGGATGGGCGTTGTCCATCACCATCCTTTTGTTAGTTGTCCTGAGTGAGTCCAGTGAACTGGTGTGTAGGTGTTGCAACTCTGCTGAGATTCAGAGCTCAAACGGCATATGAACAGATGGAAGATTTAAGTCTCTAGGACATACATTTAACAAGTATACTGCTAATAACAAGTCTTCCTGTTGATTCTGACATAGGCTTTTTTTAAGAACTGCTGATTAATGAAGAAGGATCCACATGAGTCGTATTCCTTCCTCTAACAGACTCTGCATCTACTAAAAGTTAAAAGAAACTGGATGCTTCCTGGTGATGCAATTGTCTACCAACTGCTTCCGGGGATGGGGGCGCGGAGGAGGAGGGGTTAAGATTTAACCCAGTAATGTGGAAGGTAAGGGAAAGTGAGGGAAAATAATTAGAAATCCTTATTTGAAGGTGGGGAAAAATTACCCTAAGTCTCAGACTACCCAGCGAAACTTGGCATTTTTGGAAGGATATTCTGAAAAATTCCTGGAGAGAAGTCTAGGTCCCACATTCTGGAAAACTAATGAGGAAAAATTAGGATGAAAGCAAATAGTCTAGGTGAGGAGGTAAAGAACAACAACAAACACAACACAAAAACAAAACTTTACTTGAGTAAGGAATGGGAGGGGATAACACTTAGACATTTTATCCTACCATATTTTCTTTCACAAAACATTGTCTTTCTGTTGCTTTCTCTACCCAGTGGAACTTGGCATTCAGTGCTGTTTGAAGGAAAGCAGATATGGCCTGGATATCAAGGGATGAATCTAAGTGATGTATTTCTTAAGTCACATTTGGATCAGGTGACTCAAATCAAAGCAACTGTGATGTACCAAAACTATTTCTTTGAAAAGAAACTTTTCTATATTCTTAATATAGTATTTAAGAATGAGATTCTCATGGACACAAAGAATAAAGATAACAGTTCAAGGAAAAATTAAAGAGAAAGCAGAATATGAAGTAAGGGCATATCCCCACCATTTTGTGAGGAGATATAAAACTCTTTAAGAGATGGGTTCTGAGAGGAAGAGTCTGTTGGGAAAGAGAGAAGAAGGGTTTAGTTTTGGCATTGGTAAGTTTTGCTCATTCCTTTATTTAATACCAATTTAGTGATGACCTAATATGTGATAAACTCCTTTCTAGTTGCTTGGGATATACCAGGGAACGGAGAAAATAAAATTTGTGTCCTCCTGGCATTTTCATGACCCCATTGCAAGTTGGATAATAAACAATAAACATAATAAATAAATTACACAATATTTTAAAAGGTGAAAAGTGTTATGAAAAGATAAAGTATAAGAGGGTGAAGGCAAGAAGAGTACAGAGACTTTCGAAATTTAAAACAAGGAACCACACTGACCAGTGACATTTGGATGTGTATCCCTATTTCCTCAATTAACCCAATTAATCAAGTACGGGTATGAGTGTGGGGAGGACCGAGGGAGAAAGGAAGAGACTTCCACAAAGGTTTAGAAAAAAGACTAATAAACCCCTATATCCAAGGGCTTAGCGTGGGATATTTGCAATATCATAGAGAAGCTCTGTGACAGTAGACCACGAAAGCAACTGGATATCCAGACAATACATTTGAAAATACTAAGGGAAAAATCAATTGAACAAGTCTGAAGTCAGCCTCACAACTTCCAGCTTGTTATGGGAAAGACAGCCTAGACTCCAGTCCAGAAACCCCTAGAGGTGCTATTTTTAAGAAATACTGAGAGTGCTGTTGAACAAAAAGAGGCCTGATTTTGGAATAATAGCAAAAAACAGCTCAAGTTCTTCACAACCAGAGGCAAGGGAAAGCCTACTGGTCTCTGCAGTGGATGGGAGGCTCAGGCAGGACAAGCTCATCACAACCAAGCCTCAGGAGGTACAGCACCATTCTTCTGGCGTTGTTATTAAGTTTAACCCTCCTAGACAGAGGTAACCTTAAGAAAGGCAGAACAAACAGGGAGGCATAGGAAACTAATTTGACGAACTATTTATCAGTGATGTTTAATGCACACAGAATTGGAGGGAGAATATTATAAAGAACGTTGACAACCTTTGAATGGTGCAAGGCAGAAGGCAGGCGAGGAATTGCATTATGAATTTTAATACATTTTTTGTTTATATTTTAGAGTTGAGGTAAAAATAATTTAGAAATGATTTACATTCATGTATGTAATTAAAGAAAATAATTCTATTTATGACCTATTTGCTAATTTATTGGACTGATAGAAATTTAAATGGTATAATTAAATATAAATTGCATATATTTGTATAGATATACATGCATATATATGTATGTGTGTATATATAACTAGTGGGAGTATAAAATATAACCTTGTTATTTATGTTAGAAAAGTGTAGGAAGTCTAGAAACTTTCTTTTTTTCGCCAACAGCCATTTCTCTTTGAAGTTTATTCTACAAAGTTTAGTGTATTCATATAGTTTTCACTTTTGTGGAATATCACAAATGTTGTAAAAATATTTCATTTGCAATTTCTGAAAATTTCTAATATCTTTTAATTTATTTCCTTTGAGATTATCACAATTAATTGAGGCTATTCTAAGCCTGGAGGGGATGTCTATTTATCATATCAGATTTGTTTAATCCATCAATGATATATTTATGTGACATGTCACCCACATGTCTTGCATTTTTATAGCAATTCATTTTGCATGTATGTGATATCAAATATAGAAATGAATTGATAATTTTCTGAAGGCAACTTTCTTTCTAGTGAGAAAGAGCAATTTATTTCCATGTATTGTTTCTGCAATACCTAAGTTGGTTAATGAAATATAAATCATCTATGAAAATTCTTGAACTTTCATTTTTTTATCTAAATGACTTTTGTTCTATGTGGCAAATATTTCTATTTTGAAGATGAAGAACCATCTGCTTTATTTTATTTTATATACTTCCTTTTTTAAAAATGTGAAGCTTCAAATATGTTAAAACGATTTAATTACCTATGAAATTCTTTTAACAAGACGACTTGCTGACACTCAAGTTAAAAAATTAAATCATATGCCAGTATTAGGAGCAGCTAAATGAGGGGGGAGAGAGATATGAACGTGTTTCACTAGCAGCAGCCAGTGACTTGTGAAACAAATGCATTAAGGATAATTTTAGTTCCATAGGAAGGTTGTTAACACTTTTAGAAGAAACTTTAAAGAGGACTGCGTCAGAGCCAAGAAAAATAAATAAATAAAAAGGTTGTGTACAGTGTGAAGAGTCCTGTTACAAAACATCTAAAATGATAGAAAAGATGCCAAATAAAATACAGTAGGAATATACTTAAGATAAAAAGACAATTGAGGAAATCCACAGGAGACAAACTTAAAGAGGGAACTGAAAATCATAGTGTTGGGTAAGATTTAATATTTGGAGTTTTCATAGCCAGAGGGAGATAAGAGATAAGACCTTGGTCTGTTCAAGATGGAGAATTGGAAATGTGACCCCTGCATGAAGCCAGGGCTCTGAAAATGTTACATCTTAAGGGGAAGAATGAATTAGAAAAAAATCCACTTGCCTAGCAAGGGAGATAAGAATGCAACTTTCTGCCTCAACCTCAGTTTCAGATTTATAACTGTAGTCCTACCCTCACATAAGATTATCATAGAAATTTCATTCTCTCTATAGTATAGGAATCCAAAGCAAGATACATTAATACAAGAAAGTTCCGGGATGATAGTATTCCAGGGGAAAAAGCAGAAGCAAACAAAAACCCAGTCTAAAGAATATTCCTTCAACTAAGGTACATCAGGATTCCTACAGAGAAAGACCAGCCAAATCTGAGCTCAAAAAATAAAATTACAAAGCACATAAAAACAAAATATTGTTACTAGATTGGGATCTAGAACCAAAAATGAGAAAAGAGACATTTTGGGGACAACTGAAGAAACTTGATTGAGGTCTATTGCAAGAACGGTAGCACAATATAAATGTTGATTTCCTATGTGAGAGAATTATATGGTGGTTGCATAGGAAGATATCTTTGATTTCGTAAAATACACCCTGATGTCTTTAAAGGTAATAGAGAATCCCATCTGCATATCTTGCCTTGCTTTTAGAGGGTTCAGAGAAAGTGAGAAAGAGAGAAAGAATGAAGGAGCAAGAGTAAAATTGTGCTGGAGAGAGTGCAAACTACAATGTAAACTATAATCCATGCTTAGTGGCAATGCTCTAAAATGTTTTCATTAATTGTAATCAGTGTACCACACTAATGAAAGATGTTAATGTGGGAAAATGTGGGCCATGTAGGAAGCAGGGCATATGGGAATCTCTTATATTTTTATGTAACATTTATGGAATCTAAATACTTTTATTTTTTTTTAAGTAAAGACAAAAAAAAAATATTAAAAAAAAATCTTACACCTCAACAAGAAAAAGACAACCCAATTAAAAAATGGACAAAAGACAGTTTCCTGAGTGTATCTAACAGCACTGAATTTTGTGATTGTGGTTGAAAGGGGAAGTTTAGGGTTGTGTATGTCACTAGAAGGAAAGTGAGAAGATAAATATGTGACTATATAATATAGTGAACCCTGTTATGGACAATGAATAGGGTTAATAGTGCAAATATAAGAATGTTCTTCCATGAACTAGAACAAATATACATCACTATTATCAGTTGTCAATAATAATGTGGTATATGGTAAAAAATATACCTAGTGCAAACAATGAACTATGGTTAACAGTAATATTTTAATATTCTTTCATCAACTATAAAAAAAAGTACCACACCAAAGCTAAGTGTCAATAATAAGGGAGTATATGGGGTATGGAGTTTTTCTTTTAGGAGCAATGAAGATATTCTAAAATTGATTGTGGTGATGAATGCATAACTCTGTGATTATACTGAGGGTCATTGAGTGTATATTTTGAATGGATTACATGGATTGTGAATAAAAGTGCTTTAAAAAAAAAGAAAGAAAGAGAAAGGATGAAGGAGCAAGAGTAAAATTTTGCCGGAGAGAGTGTAAACTACAGTGTAAACTATAATGCCTGCTTACTGACAATGCTCCAAAATGTTTTCATCAATTGTAACAAATGTACCCCGCTAATGAAGGATGTTGTTAATTTGGAAAATGTGGGAGTTGTAGGGAGTGGGGTATATGGGAATCCCCTAAACTTTTACGTAACATTTATATAATCTAAGTATCTTTAAAATATATATATATATATTTTTTAAAGAGGTAAATATTTTAAAATGGAGAATTTCTGTGAAAAGTTTATGACAGGTTGCTCTATCCTGAATAAGTCCTCTCACTTTCCTCCCCAGAGAGCATGAGCTTCACCACCCCTCCACCACCTTCTTTACCTACTGCCAGTCTCTGGGCTCCATCAAGTTGCCCGGCCACCAGGTCTGACAGGCTAGCAGGATAGCTAGCATTTATGAGGGTGCTGAGGGCTTGGATTCCCAAATCCCATGTCCCACTTCTCTGGCTTCCAGGGTGCTTGGGGGTCTGGGAACCTTGTGGGTGGGGTGGCCGGGGGGTCTGCTGGGAATGGGGTGCATCCAGGGTGAGAAGGAGACCAAGCAAGACCTGAATGACTCCCTGGCCTCCTTCTTGGACAGGGCGAGGAGCCTAGAGCCTGGAGGTCAAAATTTGGAAACACTGGAGAAGAAGGGCCCACAGGTCAAGGACTGGGGGCATTATCTCAAGATCACAAGGGCTTAGATCTTTGCAAATTCTGTGGACAATGCCCTCTTCTTTCTGCATAATGACAATCCCTGACTGACTACTGCTTATTTATTTCAGAGTCAATTATGAAACTGAGCTGGCCATGTGCCAGTCTGTGGAGAGAGATATCCATGGGCTCTTCAAGGTCTTTGGTGACACCAATGCCACTCAGCTGCAGCTGGAGATGGAGATCGAAGCTTTCAATGAGGAGCTTCTCTTTATGAGGAAGAACCAAAAGGATGAAGTAATGCTCCTACAAGCCCTGATTGCTAGCTCTGGGCTGAACATGGGTCTGGATACCTCCAATTCTCAGGACCTCAGCAAGATAAAGGCAGATATCTAGACCCAACAGGAGGAGTTGGCTCAGAAGAACTGAGGGGAACCCAACATTTACTGGTCTCAGCACACTGAAGAGAGCACCACAGTGGTCAACCTCTTAGTCTGCTGATAACATCTGCAGAGATGATGGTCACGGAGCTGAGACATACAGTTCAGCCCTTGGAAACCTACCTGGACTCCATAAGAAATAAGAAGACTCTCTTGGAGAACAGCCTGAGGAAGGTGGAAGCATGCTATATCCTTCAGATGGAGCAGCTCAAAGGAGTCCTGCTGCAATTGGAGTCAGAGCTGCAGAGAACCAGTTGGAGGTGCAGCACCAGGCCCAGGAGGAAGAGGCGCTGCTGAACCTCAAGGTTGAGCTGGAAGCCAAGATCACCACCTACTGCCGCCTGCTGGAAGACTGAGAGAACTTCAGTCTCGGTGACACCTTGGAGAGCAGCTACTCCATGCAAGCCATCCACAAGTCTACCACCTGCAGGTCATGGAGAGCAAAATGGTACCAGAGACCAATAACACCAAAGTTCTGAGGCATTGAGGCAGTAGAAGCCTTTAGGGAACAAGTGGCCAATTAAAATGTCTGCCTCTTCAAAAAATCAAAGAGTATGACAGTTATTTTTGCTGTATATGCAACTATTTTAAAAATTAGAAATTATTTCAAACAATTATTTTATAACAGGAGTAATATATATATGATGTTAGATCTCTGGATAGTGGTTATCTTTATAAGTTATAGATTTTAAAAGACTAAAAATTATTGCCTCAGCATATTTTGATTCTTTTTCTTTTACTAAAAGGAAACTTAATTTCAGTTGTGAACAAGTTTTGTCCTTGCTCTTTAATCATTTCAATACTTTAGGCATAGTATGCTCTATTTCCTTTTTTTTCTGTTTTCTTTTGCGATAATAAACTTTACATTTAGAGAAATTTGAGATTTACATTTGCATAAAAATTACACAAAAAGTGTGGGAAATTATCATAGAGCAAACACACACACACACACAGTTTCCCTTCTTATTAAAATCTCAGATTACTGTGGTACATTTTGTACAGTTGATGAGCCAATATTGAAGCATTGCTATTAACCAAAATCTATAGTTTACACTGTGGTTTACACTTTTACTGTACAGTTTCTTAGGCCTTGAAAAATGCATAATGTCATGTGTTCATCATTGCTGTATCATACAGAACAATCTCACTGCCCTAAACATGCCCTGAGTTCTACCCATTCATCCCTCCCCCTCCTTTTTGAAACACTGGCAATCACTATCTTCATATCAATGTTACAAGTTCTTCCATTAAGGCAAGATAATAACTACAATAACAGTAAATGTACTTTAGTCCATGGTTATACTCTCCCTTTTGGTTTCTTTATTCCTCAGTTTCAAGGGATTGGGGATGGTGCTCATTCTGCTCCAGGCTGAAATGGTACTTAGATATTTTGGGGTGGATGGAAGGAATTGTTTTGCTTGCAGTTGTAGATGATGCTTGCTTTTTGGGATGGAACTTGTCCATCATCAATCTTTATATATACTGGATTTTAGACCATTATCAGGTATGTAGTTTCCAAATATATTTTCCCATTACCCTAATGCAAAAAGGTTTTTAATTTTGAATAAGTCCCATTTATATATTTTTTCTTTCATTGCTTTTGCTTTGGGTTTTTAAGTTTATAAAACCAGTGCTTATCACAAGTCATATAGATGTTTCCCTACATCATATTCTAAGAGATTTATGGTCTTAGTTCTTATATATAGGTTTTTGATCCAGCCTTGAGGTAATTTTTGTATATGGCCTGAGACAGGGATCATCTTTCATACTTCTGCATATGGATATCCAGTGCTCTTAGAACCATTTTTTAGAGACTATTCTGTCACAGATGAGTGAACTTAGCATCCTTATCAAATATCAGTTGACTGTAGATGTGTGGGTCTATTTTTGAACTCTCAATTCATTTCCATTTGTCAATGTCTATCCTTGATCCAATACTGGGCAGTTTTCACCACTGTATCTTTGTAGTATTCTTTAAGGTCATGTACTGTGAGTCTCTCAACTTCTCAACTTCATTTTTCTTTTTCAAGATGTTTTTGGCTCTCCAGGGTCTCTTACACTTCCAAATGAATTTGATAATTGGCTTTTCCATTTCTGTCAGAAATGCTGTTGGAATTTTATTTGTATTGTGGTGAATCTGTAAATCAATTTAGGTAAAATTGACATTGTAAAGATATTAGTTTTCCAATCCATGAACACAGAATTCTTTCAATTTATTTAGGTCTTCTTTGATTTCTTTTAGCAAAATTGTGTTGTTTTCTGAATACAAGTCCTTTACACCTTAAGTTAAATTGATTCCTGGATATTTGATTATTTTAGTTGCTATTGTAAATTGAATTTTTTTTCTGGATTTTCTCCTCAGATTGCTCATTATTAGGGTAAAATCCACTGCTGATTTTTGCATGTTGATTTTATATCCATCCACTTAACTGAACTTGTTTATCAGTTCTAATAACTTTGTTGTAGATTATTTGGGACTTTCTAAGTATAGGATCATGTCATCTGCAAAGTTTTACTTCTTCCTTTCCAATTTGGATTCCATTTACTTCTTTTTCTTCCCTAAGTGCTCTAGCAAGAACTTCTAACACAATGTTGAGTAAGAGTCATGACAGAAGGCATCCTTGTCTTATTCCAGATCCTAGATGAAAAGCCTTTAGCCTTTCACCATAAAGTATGATGTTAGCTATGCTTTTTCATGTATGGCCTTTATCATGTTGAGGAAGTTTCCTTCTATTCTTATTTTTCAAAATGTTTTTTTTTTTTTTTTTTTTATCAATAAAGAATGCTGATTTTGTTGAATGCCTTTTCTGCATTGATAGAGATGATCTGGAATTTTTCTTCTTCAATCTGGTAATGTGTATCATAATAATTGATTTTCCTATATTAACCATCATTTTATACCTGTGATAAAACCCACCAGATCATGGTGTACAATTTTTTGTTGTATTGATGGCTTCAATTCGCAAGTATTTTGTTGATGATTTTTTCATATAAGTTCGTTAGAGAGATTGGTCTATAATTTTCTTGTCTTTTAGTGTCTTGATGTGGCTTCTTTTTTTTGAAAGGTAATGCTGGCATAATAGATGAGTTAGGTAATGTTCCCACTTCTGTGATTATTTGGAAGGGTTTGAGCAGGATTGGTGTTAGTTCTTTTCAGGGTGATTGGTATAATTCACCTGTGAAGTCATCTGGTCCTGGGCTTTACTTTGTCAGGAGGATTTTTTGATAGCTGATTCAATCCTAGTACTTGTGATTTGTCTGTTGAAGTCTTCTATTTCTTTTTTCAACAGTGTAGGTTGTTTGTTTGTTTCTAGAAATTCATCCGTTTCATCTAAGTTGTCCAATATGTTAACATACAGCTTTTCATAGTATTCTCTTATGATACATCATAGATTTCTATGGGTCAGTGATAATGTTCCCTCTGTTGTCTCTGATTTTATTTATTTACATTATCTCTCTTTTTCTTTGTTAATCTAGTTAAGGGTTTGTCAGTTTTATTAATCTTATCAAAAAATGGCTTTTGATGTATTTTCTTACTTCTATTATTTTTATATTTCTCAATTTCATTTAATTCTGCTCTAAAATTTCTTTCTTTCTTTCTGCTTGCTTTGAGATTTGTTTGCTATTCTTTTTCTAGTTCCTCCAGATGTGCAGCTAGGTCTTCAATTTTAGCTTTAAATACTAAATTTTATAATATTTAAAGCTATAGATGTCCCTCTAAGCACTGCCATTGCTACATTCCAAAGGTTTTGATATTTTCTATTCTCATTCTCATTCACTTTGAGAGAGCCCAAATGTTTTGATATTTTCTGTTTTCATTTTCATTCACTTTGACATATTTACTGTTTTCTCTTGCAATTTCCTCCATGACCCACTGATGGTTTAAGATTATGTTTAACTTCCATAGATTTGGGAATTTTCCAGTTCTCTGCCCATTATTGATTTCCAGCTTCATTCAATTGTGGTCAGTGATAGCGCTTTGCATAATTTCAGTCTTTCTAAATTCGAAGAGACACGTGCTATGACTTAATATGTGTTCTATACTGGAGAATGATCCATGAGTGCTAAAGAAGACTATATATCCTGTGCTTTTCAGGGGCAATGTTATATATATGTCCACTAGGTATAGTTCCTCTAACATGTTATTCAAGATTTGTTTCTTTACTGATACTCTATCAAGATGTTCTATCTATTACTGAGAATGTTGTTTTGAAGTCCTCAACTATGAGTGTAGAGGCATCTATTTCTCCCCTTTGTTTTGCCAATGTTTGCCTCATGTATTTTAGGATAGTCTGGTTAGGTACATACATATTTATGATTGTTTTTTTTTTTGGTAGATTGCCCCTTTTATTACTATACAGTGTCCTTTGTATCTTACAACAGTTTCTCATTTAAAGTCTATTTTATCCAGTATCAGTATAGCTTCCCCACCTCCTTTTTTTGCTTACTGTTTTCATGCAAAATCATTTTCTAAACTTTCACTCGCAACATATTTGGGTCCTTGGGTCTAAGGTGAGTCTCTTTTAGACAGCATATAGATGGGCCATATTTTTAATCCCTTCTGCCAAACTGTGTCTCTTAAGTAGGGAGTTTAATCCATAAACATCCAATGTTATTACTGTAAAGACAGTACTTACTTTAGCCATTTTTTATTTAGGTAAATATGTGTCATATTTTAGTGTTGTTTCTCATTTTTCTCTTTTAATTACCATTACTAATAGTTTTCTTTGTATACTTTCCTCCAAACCTCTCTCTCTTGTCTTTTCCTTTCAACCTACAGAACTCCCTTTATTATTTCTTCAAGGGCAGGAGTCTTGTTGACAAATTCTCTCAACTTCTTTTTATCTGTGAATATTTTTAACTCTTCCTCATTTTTGAAAGACAATATTGATGGATACAGAATTCTTAGCTGGCAGGTTTTATTTTTTCTTTCAGCACCTTAACTATTACATATCACTGCCTTTCACCTCCATGGTATTAGATGAGAAATCAGTACTTAATCTATTAAGCATCCTTTATTTGTGATTGAAGTCTTTTATCTTGCATTCAGGATTTTCTCTTTGGCATTTGAAAGTCTGATTTGTATGTGTTTTGGAGTAAGCCTGCTAGGATTTATTCTTTTTGCAGTATGTTGCATTTCCTGGACAATTACATCCATGTCCCTCATAAGAGTTGGGAAATTTTTGGCCATTATTTCCTCTAACACTCCTTCTGCCCCTCTTCCCTTCTCCTCTCCCCCTGGGACACCCATAATATGTATGTTTGTGTGGTGATTTTTTTTTTTTTTTGCTGCCATTCAATTTCCTGAGTTCCTTCTGAATTTTTCCTATCTTTTATTTCTTCCACTACTGTGTGACTTCAGATGTCCTGTATTCCAGTTCATAATTTGTTCCTTTGCCTGTTCAAATCTGCTATTGTGTGTGTCTAGCATATTTTTTATTTCCCCATTGTGCCTATCCTTTACATAAGCTCTGCTATTTTCTTACTATGTATGTTTACAATTTCTTCTGTACATTCAAGTGTCTTCTTAATAGCCTTTATCTCTTTCCTCATCTCACTGAATTGATTTAGCATATTTGTTTGGACATCTTTGATTAGTTTTTCCACATGTGGGGTATCCTCCTGTTTTTCGGTTTGTTCACTTGCCTGGGCCATATATTCCTGTTTCTTAGTATGACTTGTAATTTTTTGCTGATGTCTAGGTATCTGTTTTTCTTGATGGGTTTATTCTGTTGGTCTATTTCTCTCTCTTGCCTAGGGTTTTATTTTTCTTTGGCTCTGTGTTATGTGACTTCATTGACACTTGATTCCTCTTATTCTAAATCTTTAGAATTGCCCTAGTTTAACTTCCTGCAGCTTCTGGAAAAGGAGTGCAGCTTGCCATTCTCTCCTTCACCATCTTGGATTCTCTCTATATTACTTTTGATATTACCTCCTTTATTGCTGTCATTGCTTAACATATGTAATTAAACATTAATCAGTTTCACTGAGGATTAACAAGTTCTTGTTGACATAATTAGGCATTTTAAAGATGTATCCACTAGTGAATAGCTATCCCTGACTTGACTTTTGTTTAACCCTGACACCTATATTTAATTGGTGGCATCAAAGAAAAATTGCACCAGACAATGGTCAAATATGCAAGGATGACTTTATTCAAGGATTACAAAAGCAGGGGAGAGAGTATGGAACTCAACTCTATTGAAATAAAGGTCAGCAAGCTTTTTAAGGCCTGGGGGTGGACTGGAGGAATAGCACTGTAAAGTAGCAGATGAGGTTAAGGGCGAGTGATTAAATGAGGTTGCAATTCCAACAGATTGTTTCCACCAAGATGGGTGAAGAATTTACAGAGGTTGTGCTAGGATCATGTGCTTCAGAATGTTTTCCTTTGAGATAATTAGACCACCTGGAGTCTATAAGAGTAGAGAAAAGATAATGAAATGGGTAGTTAGAACTCTCTCATAGCACCTGGGTAATGTAAGGGTAGTGTAAAGGACAGGGTGAGAGGGAGAAGGGAGAGAGAGTTTGGGGACAAGATTAATAATTAGAAGAGATTGGTTCTAGAGCTGGCCTTTTACTTTTTTTCCCTCTTGCAGTCTGAGCTGCTTTTCTTCTGTAACCCATAGCTGCAAGATTAATTTTAATTTAGGATGGGGGAGATAGCAATTATGGGCACAGTATATGAGGAGTAAGCCTGGTAGCTCAGTCAAGAGCAAAACAAAAAGAGTATAAATGGATATGAGATGAAAACATAGGAATGGTATATAGACCCAATTTTTATTACCATGGTTGATTTGGTTGACTTTTCTAGCTAAATGAGAGCACTTTTTTTTTCCTTCAGTACACCATTTACAGAATCCAGAAGCCAACAGCTCACTCAAAAAAGGAGATTTTCATGAGGACATGTAAGAGCTATATCAACTACCTTCTGACCAACAAATTGTATAACTGGGATTACCTATTGTGAACATCTTTCAACTGACTGATGCGACTCCAAGAACAACTAAAAAGTCACATAAAATACAGAAAATGTTGTACTCATTTTGAGATAATTCATCCAGATGTGCACTAATGGTTCCTATACATCTTTGTTCCAGACTTGTGAATGCACTCTGCATTTAAGGAAGGACACGTGTTGTTCCCTAATAAATATTTTGAACTTCAAACTCCGAGTTGGCCTTTGTTTCTGCATAATACAGCCTGGTTCAACTTCTATATGTACACTTTAAACTTTATTAAAATATTCAGTAAAAATATCCATTTTAAGATACAAACACAAATGAAACATTGTAAAGAATGAAATATACAACTTTGTTAATAAATCTGTTGATGTATTGAACATTTTATGAAGTATTAGAAGACAGGTAATGAGAACTGAAATGTTCAGGCAAGGCTTCATAGAGTGAGTGAGACTTAGGATTCATATACAAGTCTTCTGGTTGAAATTAAGGGATTGGAATATTACTTTAGGTGGGTAAAATTGCTTATGGAAAGATAAGAATGAAAACAGTTCCCAAATTTCCCACTTTGTTTAATTAAACTGGCTTGAAGGAAAACTGGAATAGCTAACGAATGGTAAAACTACAGATGGCCTCAAATATCCAGATAGTCATTCACAAAGTTAGGGGGTAACTTTGTGAAGCACAGAAAATTCAAGTGAGCAGGAATTATGTGTTGATATGCAACCTATTCTAGATGCGAATAAAATTCTGTGATGAACCACAGGGTTATGGCCTATTTGAGATTCAATATGGTTAGGACCTTGACAAAAATGATAAAGACAAGAGCATGGAAAGACCCATTTACAGAGGAAAAAAATAAGTTATTAAGTAGTAAATAAATGGCCTTTTTTTTCCTTTCGTATTTCCTCCATAAAATAGTATCGAACAAACAAAAAAGCAGAAAATGCGATGGAAAAAATATATGCACAATTAAAAGAAATCACTAAATCTGAAGCATAGATGAAAAATGCCATGAAATCTGGGCATAGAAAAGTGAGCAAACTGATTATGTAGCATTTATAGGTAGCTTTAGTACTTTAAGAACTTTTCCAATGATACATATTTTTTCAAATGTTTAGCATACAGATGCAAGCTAAGATGCTATTTGGTAGTAAGCTAACAAAACCTATAAAATCTTATTTGATATTTCTTTATCAAAATTTTTTATTATAATTAATTTTTTTTATCTGGCCATACTGTTTGGCTACCTAAATGTTTATACATTTAATCTATATATTCCTCATTTAAGTTTTAAAACATCAACTGGTCTCAGATAAATATACATTTTTAAAATTTTAGCAATGTTACATTTAATTTATCCTTACTATGTTGCAGAAAGAAATGGTTTCTGGTCAATAAATTGGCTTTGTAAGCTTTTCATTTATTCTTGCAATGATATAAAATTGATAGAATGGGGCCCCATCAGTAAGTTTGTGCTTCCAAAGCTTTGAAATAAGTATATTTTCAATAAAATTGAGCATAGCTGTTGTCAATATAACCTCCACCCATTCCTGAAATTTCTAGGACATTAATAGTCCTGCCTGGAAAGAGTTCTTGCAGGTTTCCATTGAAAGCAAGGTCATGGAGATACTAAGAGTTGCCCTAGGGTATCTCTTGTGTGCCAGGCAAACTCTCTTCTTTAACTCCAATGTGTAGGGGAAGTCCTGCTTCCCCTTGATAATCAAAATCAATCACCCCAGCCCGTGCAGTAATTCCCTTCCTTTGCTTGTATATTCAGAGGCATTAGGATCTCACAGAGGCTGGGTGGCAGTCTTGACTTCCAGATCAGTGAATCATTGTTGTATTTCCTTTTGGAATTAATACCTGTAGACCAGTAGAACTTAAGTTTGCAGGGACAGGAAGCAAATTTTTTTAATGGATCACTAGGGATAATAAAGATTGGTGCTAATCCCATCTCCACACCTTCATTCCTAGACCCATGAATACTGGTTTTAGGAGAAATAGAATCATAGAGTAGATGGTGATTTAGACCATAATAGCCTCCTGGAGAATTTTATCCCAGCCCTTCAAAGTACTGCCACTTATTTGCACTGTAATTGAGTCTTCAAAAGACCATTCCTCCATTCTATCAAACCATTGCTTGAGGATGGTTGGGGACATAGTAAGATCTTTGAATTCCATGAGCATGGGCACATTCCCAAACTTTATTTTCTGTGAAGTAGCTTCTTTAATAAGATGTAATGCTGTGTGGAATATCATTACAGTGGATAAGGAATTCTGCAAGGTCATGGATGGTGGTTTTGGCAGATACATTGTATGCAATGAAGTATGTGTCTATTCTAGTCAGTGACATAATGCACTTCCATGATGGAAGTGGTCCAATGTAATGAATTTGCCACACCAGGTAACTGACTGATCACCTATGGGAATGGTGTCAAATTGGGTACTGAGTCTTGGTCTCTGCCCCTGGCAGATTGGACACTCAGCAGTGACTATAGTCAGTGAGTAGAAGTGCATGTTGCTGAGCCCTTTGGGCAATGACAGGAGAGGGTGGGGACATGGGGACAGAGACCAACTGGTATCCATAGAGTGGGTCAACCTATCCTCTTGATTTTTAAAATATTCCTCTGCTAAAGTCACTTCCTAGAGAATATTCACATGGAACACAAATATTCTCATATTTTTTGCCCACTCCAAAAGGTTTATCCAGACCTCTTTATCAACAGTTTTCCAATCATGTTCCTTCCAAGTTGCTGACCATCCAAGCCAAACCTTTGGCTACAGTCCATGAATCAGTATACAAAAGCAACACTGGGCATTTCTTCTTCCAAGTAAAATCAACATCTATGTGTATTGTTTAAAGTTCTGCCACCGGGAGGATTTCCCTTCACCACTGTCTTTTAAGGATGTCCCAGAAAGTAGTTTTAGTGCTGCAACTGTTAATTTTTGGGTAGTACTTACAAGATTTCAACTTGCAGAACTTTCTGTAAACCGGGACTGAGATCTCTCTTCCTCAATCAACTGATCTTAAGGAACTCCCCAACAACCAGAGCTGTGGGCTGGGAAAAATAAGATCACATGTCAGGAGTGGGGGCCATGGGCATTTGGGTCACTTCCTCATATAACTTACTTGTTCCTGCAGAGCCTGCTCAAGTCCTATCTAGTATATAACATTTCAATTTTAAGATGGAGTGCTGCTGTGCACACCCAACTTTATGACTTTGTGAGTCAGAAAATACCCAGTTCATGATGGGGAACTCAGGTCTTTTGGTAACTTGGTGGCCCAGGGATAAGTCTCCACCCTCTACTAAGGCCCAGGAGTGGGCCAAAGTCTGTTTATCAAAAGATGTGTAGTTATCTGCAGAGGGTGGCAGGGCTTTCGTCAAAAGAGTCTGTGCTGGAAATATCCTGCAAAGACTCCAGACAGCACCTCTCTTTGCCACTGACACTTCTAGCACCACTAGATCTGCTAGATCATGTGTCCACGTAGCAGAGCAGCTTGGACCTGCTGTAGAATTTCCTTTTGTTCTGGTCCTCACTCAAAATTAGCAGCTTTATGGGGTCATTCAGTAAATGGAATGAAGCATCACACACAAATTAGGAATTTATTGTCTCCAAATTTCAAAGAGACCAATTAGGCACTGTGCCTTTTTTATTTATTTATTTTGGGTTGAAGGAGGGACCAGATGCAAAAGTTTATCCTTCATCTTAGAAGGGATATCGAAATACACCCCACACCACTGGAAACCTAGAAATTTCACTAAGGTAAAATAATCCTGAAATATTGTTGTCACTCTCTGACATGTAAATGCTTTACCAATAAGTCTAGAGTAGTTACCACTTCTTGCTCATTAGTTCCAACCAACATGATGTCATCAATATAATGGGCCAGTTTGAAGACTTGTGGGAGGCAGATGTTTAAGGTCCCTGTAGACTAGATTATGGCATAGGGATGGAGAGGTAGAACAGTGAAGGAGTTAATGAAAAATAAAACTTATTTCTACATTATTGATAAAGGCAAACAGTATGATAGAATTTTTTTAATATTACAAGCAATTAAGATATTAACCTTTCTTTATAGATTAATATGTTATTCTTGCTTCCTTTATTGATCACAGGATTTAGAAATAAAATGTACTTTTGATGTTATTAAAAATAATTTCAGAAAGATAATTAAATTACTTCTGTTCAAATTGATGTTAATAAAACCTAAAACATTTTCAAGTAATAAACTTGTGAATTTTCTACTGGTGAAATTTATTGTGGCTTGTAATTATCTTGTTTAGATAAATATGTTCATTATAATAATTATTGATATTTTGCCTTATTTTTCTTCATTATTTTAGTTTTTTTATAGTGTATGTGTCTACAAATGTGGCAATAAAAAAACTTTAAGCATTTTAATTTTTAACCTGCTTTATTAACCATGAGTTTGAAAATGATCCTAATAATTTAAATCATATTAATAAAAATTGCTAAAAAAGTATCTTTCAGAAGTGTGAGTAATATTCAGAGAATCCATCACCACCACCCTTTATGAAAATAGCGAACATCACAAAAATCTATGAAGATAAAATCCAAGCTATGAAGGGCCTGTTGCATGCTATTGTAATTTTTAGATTAGGAGGAGATCAAAAGACTTATGAAATTAAAGAAAGTTTCCCTCATAATTGTAATAGGTAGCCTTGATGAATGGCCACCAATAGTTGAGTGATAAAAATCCTAGAAACCAGTCTTGAGTTAATAATATGCTTCTATTGTTCATTGTGGTTAATTAGTTTATAGAAAATTTCTGACTATGCAAATATCTAAGATTTTGATGCAAGAGAAATAACTTTTCTGTTTTATTTATAGAATTTCCCTTTTGAATGAGGTGATGCCACCATTATACCTTGAAATTTTCTATTTCTTAGAATTTTATCTTTTAAACAGCATTTTTAAAAATACATTTTTATTTTTAAAAGATAATTAGATTACATAAAATGTTACATAAAAAAATATAAGGGATTCTCGTATGCCCCACTCCCCAGACTTCCCACTTTTTCCCACAATGACAACATCCTTCATTAGTGTGGTGCCTTCATTGCAACTGATGAACACATTTTGGAGCATTGCCACTAAGCATGGACTATAGTTTACATTGCAGTTTACACTCTCTTGCACTCAATTCTGCAGGTTATGGCAGGATATATAATGGCCTGTATGTCTCACCACAATTTCATCCAGGTCAATTCCAAGTCCTGAAAATGCCCCCATATTACACTTCTTTTTCTCTTTCCCCAATTTCAGCACCTCCAGTGGCTTCTGTCTTCACATCAATGATATAATTTCTTCCATTGCTAGAATCACAAAAGTCTATAGTAGAATAGCAGTAAGTCTACTCTAGTCCATATTTTATTGCCCAGTCCTGAGGATTCTGGGATGGTGATACCCACTCCACCTCTAAATGAGAGGGGACTTGGATCCCATATGGCTAAAACAGCATTTTTAATCATAATATTAATTTGGCAGAATTTGCTGTTTTATGTTAGAGATTCTATTTGCTGATTCTACATAAATACTTCTCAAAATTAAGAAGTACATAGTGCGGCTGATTTGAATAGCTTTACCAATAAAACTTGTCTATCTTGTTTTGTTTTTCATTTGGGAAAATTTTAAAATGATATTTAAATGATAATTATCTAATTACAATATGTGTGTAAATGAGTAATAACCCATGTCAGAAAGATTCGAAAGGAAAGTCAGGTCAAGATCATTCTTAAAACATCCCTTGAAAATGTCCCTAGAAAATTATTTCCTTTTCTTTAGACAGAAGGCTAAAAAAAATCTGATAAGTTCAACTGATGCTTTTCCCATAATAACGTTCTGTCATTATGACA
Organism: Cabassous unicinctus; assembly: GCA_029593785.1. Lineage (NCBI taxonomy): Eukaryota > Metazoa > Chordata > Mammalia > Cingulata > Chlamyphoridae > Cabassous > Cabassous unicinctus. The sequence goes on along the minus strand of JAQZBX010000553.1, from coordinate 37,872 downwards.
ATTATCATTTTGGTAAATTATTTCTCCCTTCTAGCGTGCATAGATGTTTTCAGTGGATGCACCTGTCTTATAAGTGTCTTCTATAGAAAAAGAAAATGACATGATTTCAGGGATCTGTTGGTTAGAATATTTTTTCCAATTATCTGTGTCAGCACAGAGAGAAATAATGTTAATTCTGACCTACAGATATGGTTCAAGGATCTTTTCCTCACACTCTCACTTAAGATTCTCACTGATGTTTTTAAGGGAAGCGTGCTTAGTGAAGATTTTTGCTAGGAAGTCCATATCTTTTCTTTTTAAGATTTCAAATACTTGTTATATTTTCTCTGTTTGTGGTTTTGCAAATACCAGGTAATTGGCATTGTTGCACTTGTCCTCATTATCCCTGTAGATTTTGTAAAACAATCTAGGATAAGTGCAGGATTTCAAGTTAACTGTCAATTATATTCTTACTGAACAGAAACAGCATCTGGCTTTCTAAACTCCTGATTACTACCATAAACCTGAGATGAATGTTTTAAAATATCATTACAATTTCACAATCTTGAGCAAAAATATTTAATGTAGTAACTATGACAATTTGTAATTTCTTACATAAAACACTATTTTTGCAGGGAGATGAAAATTTTGTATTATAGAAAATCATTGTTAAATTAAAAAATGCTTGGAAATATTAACTTTAGAATGCCAAATTATATATTCATTGACTTCTCACATAGGGTAGAATATAATATTCAAATGTAATTTATTATACATCTGTGAACATGAAACCATATGTTGAACCTGATTATTCTAGCAAATGAGAACATTACAAAGCCCAGAGGGCAATTTCAAAATAGTGTAAAAATCTTCAAAACTCTCACAGTCACTGATCTAGAAAAAAATACGGATATGCACAAAGAGAGTGGTCTAGAAATTTCACAGTATCGTTTGTAAGACTAATGTTTGAAAACAATCATAATATCTACCAACAAAGGATATTATATATTTTAGCACACATATATGATATGATATATATTTTTCATTATATTTACATTGTACTCACCGCTTTTGTTGAAGTTACTTTTGTTAGCATAAAATACCAACATGATATATCATGTTCAAAGGTTAGTATTTCTGTATGTGTATATGGGTGTACATATTTATTTAAAAATCATGGAGAATAACACACACAAAATATATTTCCATGGTAGCATTTTTATTTACATTATTTGCCTTCTGATTATATTTGTTTTATGACCCCATGCTAGTTAAATAAAATATAATAATAATCATGATGATGATAATACTTATTATTACTGTTATTTTAATGTCAAGCACACAGCTTCAATGCTTTTCATTTCTCTGGTGTTTCTCAATCACTCTTCTGAAATGCATGCAGGGAAAATGATAGTAATTTTATAGCAGCTTGAGGAAGCTGGAAAAAAATTCAGGCATCGATATTTTTCTCACCTTTCCTTTTTATTATATATTTATATACAGAGGAATTAAATACACATTTTATGAAAGACATTTATGCATAAGCTTTCATAAATGCTCCAAAGAAAATATTTTAGAATTTTTAATAAGAACAATAAGATTGCTTCCATAAACAAATTTTTTAAAATCAAGTATTTTGCTTACAATGATCTCAATCAACTGCTGACTGAGACTACTAAAGTATTTTTTCTTCATATTTTAAAAATCTAAAGGATTTTCTTTTCAATTTTGAGTGTCTCAATTGATAAGAAACTTTATATAGATATGTGGTAGAAATGGCAGAAAGTATTAATCAGTTTTTCCCTAATTCCAGAAACTGTTTTTATCTCCATTAACTAGTATTTTGCCATTTCAATCTCTTTCAATTATTTCCATGGGAGAAATTTTTCCATAGTTCTATTAGCCCTTCCTTTTTTACTTTGAATAATACAGTGGTGAACTTTCTTATCATAATACAAATTAAAATTTAACTAAAGTGATTTTTTACATATCCAAATTGGATAATGACAATGAAGCTTTTTCTTAAGTCTACACAGATATAACCCTGTCAGTTTTAATAATTCTTTCAAAGAATTGAATTCACAACACTGTCCAAACAATAGCAGTGAAATATTTTTAAACTTAACTAAAGTTGTCTTGCTTTAAATACATAAAATTTGTCAGAACGTGTTATTATATTTAGCACAATAGTTTTACTTTTCAGTTATGCTTATTATAGGAACTCAGAATTTTTAATTTATGAGTTATTTTGGGGCCAATAATTAATTTCTAAAAAATATAAAAAATAAGAGCAACTCTCAAAATATTTTTAAATATTTTGGCAGATAAACACTTGATAAATCTTTTACTCTGAATTGTCAATGAACTTCAGCATGAAATAGGAGAGAGTAGTATGCTACTCTTATAAACCTAAAAACTGTATGGGTGGTATATGCATAGACATTACATTTAACATTTGTAAGACCATTTTAATATTTACATATGAAAGTTTCTCTGTGACGGAAACTGCATATTATTGGAATTAGAGTTTAAAATTTTTCTGGACTGAGAGCACTTTGAGAGAGAATGAGTTCTGCTCACATGCCAAATTATGTATGTAGTTTAGAATAAGAGGTATTAGGGGAAAACACAGTTTCGCCAAGTAAAAAATATATGAATCAGGTGTTCTCCAGGATGAGGGAAAACAATAGGGAGAGTGCATCTATAGAGCCAAGGTTTATATACCAAGGTCCCTGGGAACAATCTTGTGTTGTGTCTTCAGTTCCCCTAAGCTAATTTTCAGCGAGGTTATGCTACCAAAAGGAAGAAACAAATGAGCCTCAGTGTATCCAGGCCTATTCTCACCAGTATTCTCATGGCCTTTTGGGGCTCATAAAATATAAAAACTCCATTGGGTTTTGTTGACATCAGGTTCTCATGGGACATCAGTGAGGGCCAATACCACTGGATTATATGGGAAATTAAATACAACACTTGTGAAGAATTCTGACTATGAGACATTCTTCAGAAGAGTGTGGAAGGATATTTGGAATTGTAGTCCATATCTATAGTAAAAAAAAAAGAATTATTCACCTCTTCTACCATCTTCATACTTCTAGTGTAAGGCATGTTCATGCCCAACCAATTGAAATCTGTTGGGTCTTCTTGTGACTGAGTCTATGTCTGTCCTTTCTCTAAAATGATGTATTCCATTGGGACATAGGATTCTCCATGCTTTTATCATTATTTATCTTTAGAGACAAAGGAGGATACCCATAGAATTGCCAGTGGCAAAGTTGGTGTCTATGTTCATGTCTGTTCAGTTATCCTTGATCTGAGCAGTGACTATCTCTCCATAGAGTCTTGCAGTTTGAAAGAAAGCATCCTAAAAACTGTTCCTCTATCTTGAGGGTTTGCTGTTCAGAGGAGGATTATTCTGTTTTGAAAATGGAGGGGAGTTTACACTTCTATCTCAAATTCTTCCCCAGTGCCTGACTCTGATGCTTAGAAACTAACCCATGTTAGAGAGAGTATGGCCATACGTAACTTGTAAGTGGTTGAAGACAGTAGGATTAGCCAATCTTATGGAAGTGTTTGGTGGAGTGGTTGGTATGGTTGACATATACTAAAAGCCTTGTGAATAATAATTGTCTCTACATATGTCAAAATAATTTTTGGTGTGCACTGCAGTACTTTATTGATGGTTTCATTATAATGGCAGGCTTGAGCATATTTCCTATGGATCATATTAGAGATTATGGTGGCACACATTTGATTAGTTTTGGCAGGCACTTATATTTCCTTAAATATAGTTACTTTATTTTGGCAAGTACTTGTGAAACCTAAAGATTGAATTAATGAGAAGAAAATGGTTGTATCTAATTTCTCATGCCTGTGCCTTTACTAATACAACTGGAAGTTGTGACCATGGAGTTAGTCCTTATTGTTAGTTCATTATTCTGTGAAGATATATTTCAGTAAGTGTTAGAGTGACATCATCTATTCCCAGGAACAACCTCTGAGTTCCAGTCCATTATGAAGAGCATCCAATTCCATAGGCATTGGCAGTTCATCACTGTCATGGATTGTTGCAGCATTTCACTGGATATGCTTTCCTTGAAAATAGGCTCTTTCTCCAATGTGCTACAATGTTTTTGTAAGTATCAAGTCTTGGGGGAAAGAATCCCACTGGGGGAAAGAATGCCACTGGGTCAGCAGTTTGTTGAAACTAGTAAGCAAGATTGACTCTGTGCCTGATGAAGGAGAAGCCACCTCTTGGTAAGGGAACCAAGTCCTAAAAGGCCAATATTCACCACCAACTGTAGAATCCATTGTAAGATGAGAATATTAGGTGTGAAAGTCATACTTTTACGTTCAAAGAGACAATCTCTATTGAGACCAATGACATTCTAACTATAGCTGCTAAGTAGCTGAAGAATAGTGAAATCTTTATTCCAAAGGTTTCATTCGTGAGGATGGTCAGAGATGTTCAAAGATGTACACTCCATTAGGACTGAAGGAAAGATGGGTATCTGGGAAAGGTCCTGAGTTAATTTTGTTTGGACTTCTCTCAAGCCTTCTTGCCATAGGCACTCTCAATCAAATATGGTCATCTGGGTGAATTAGCACAGAGGTTAAGATAAAGTCCATCAAGTTAAGGATGTGCTGCTTCCAATAGCCAAAGAGGCCAGTCAGAGGTTGAGCCTCCTTCTTTGTAATTGATGGCTGTAGAGCCAACAGATCATTTAAAATATTTCTTTAGGTTATAGTCCATTTAAATTCCAGGGTGGTTACTTTAGTAGTGCGGCTTTGGGTTTGGTCCTCAGTTAAGACAAATCCAACTCACTTGTGCTAAGATGGCATGCAATGAAAGACAAAGATTATTTGTAGCTCCTCATGAAAAAGTCATTATAACAGAATTATTGTACATTTATCCACAGTGCACATTGTCCTGTAGTTTGTCCAACCCATTGATGAGATGTCATTAGCATATATTGCCTTACTTGTAGGAATTCTGACATCAGACAAAGTCCATTTTATTCTCAAAACAGCATTAGTCCACCTGACTCAGTTCTTGAATAAACAACCAAAAGGGGGAAGAATATGAGCTTACAAAGCCAACTATATATTTTTTCTCATCCCAAATAATTATTTGGTTCAAGGAGAAAAAAATTATCAAAGCTTACAAATCCAAACTTGAATAATTGATATTTTACTGTATATTAGTGATTCTATTTTTCAGACTAATTTGTTTTTGGTGAGCCTGATGACTTTCAGTAAGAATGTAATTTTCTGTTAAAAATTAAAATTAAAAAATTAAAAATTATGTAAAACATGTACAATACTTAAACCTTCACAATATTTGTTTTTCAATCTTTTAAAAGTTATATGTATCGGGTTTTAAAGGATTCTTATTGCATTTACAAAATAATTCATGCATATATTATACAAATAGGTAAAAATAAAGTATTAACATTTATGAAATTTACACGTATTCTGTAACATGCATAATATTATATACACATATGCAATATAATATTTAACACATTAATTTTCTATATCACTAAGGCCTGTGCAAAACATTTAATTAAATAATTGTATTAAAGTCTATGGAACCATTATTTTTCTATAAAATCATTTTTCTTTAATTGAAAACTAAAACCACAAGTAAATTTGGGCTAACTGTTAAAATATGATGACAATAAACAAATACATAAATAAATATCTGTAATTATTGAGAAAGCTAACAATAAAATATTTTCTCTGTAGAGAAATGTAATATCACTTAATAAAAATAATGATAGAAACAAAAGTAACAACAGCTTGGATAACAACCTAACAAAAAAGGATCACAAAAGAATTCGATGTTTTATATTTTATGATAATTTTATCATCAATTTCACAGAGATGCACAAATCATGGCTGCATATATTAATTGAAGAAGGAATTTTCTATGGAAGAGCATTCATTCTATGACATCAATATTAACCTCATACCAAAGCCAGATAAAGATGTTATAAAAAAAGAAAATAGCAGGTCAATATCTCTAAAGCAAAAATCCTCAACAAATTAAAAGCAAACCAAACCCAGCAGTATGATAAAAATATTTTACACCATGATCAAGTAAGATTTAACTGTGGTATGCAAGGTTGGTTCAACATATGAAAATCAATTAATGTCATCCATCACATTAACTGAATGGAGGGAAAAAAAACCACATAATCATCTCAATTGATGCAGAAAAGGCATATGACAAAATCTAACACCCTTTCTTGATAAAAAAAATAACTTATAACACTTGGATTAGAAGGGAAATTACTCAACATGGAAAAGGGCATATATCATAAACCAAAAGGGAACTTCCTACTTCATGGTGAGAGACAAACCTTTTCCTCTAAGATCAGGAAGAAGACATGGATGCCCACTGGCACTAATGTATTCATCATTGTAGTGGAAGTTCATGCCAGAGCAATTAGGAAAGAAACAGAAATAAAGGCATCCAAATTGGACAGAAGAAACTTTCCCTATTTGCAGATGACATGATCCTATATACAGAAAATCCTGATAAATACAGAACAAAGATCTTAGAACTAATAAATCAACTCAGTAAAGTTACAGGTTACAAGATCAACACCTCAAAGTCAAAAGTATTTATATACAAAAGCAATTAACAAGTGGAAGAAGAAATAAAGAAAAAATTTCCATACACAACAATAACTAAAGTAATAAAATACTAGGAATAAATCTAAGCAAGGATGTAAAGGACTTATACAAGGTAAACTACAAAGCATTGCTAAAAGTTATTAAAGAAGAACTAAATGAATAGAAGGATAGTCAATGTTCATGGATTGAAAGATTAAATAATGTTAAGATATCAATCCTACCCAAAACAATTTATAGATTCAATGCAATTCCAATCAAAATTCCAACAACCTTCTATGCAAAAATGGAAAACTAATTCCTGAAATTTATTTGGAAGGTTAAGTTGCCCTGAATAGAGAAAGCCATCTGGATAAAGGATGAAGTTGGATGACTCAAACTTCATGATAGTAAAACATATTAC
>JAQZBX010000553.1:0-25061 GCA_029593785.1 Cabassous unicinctus | reverse complement strand
AAAATTTTTGAGATGATGAATGTACAACATTGTGATTATACTAAGAGCCATTGATTATAAACTTTGTATAGAAAAAACAGAAGTAGCAGCTATGTACAGAGGGGAAAGCACAGAGAGATTGAGAGGTGAGGAATTTTCTTGTTTGTTTGTTTGTTGTTTATAATTATTATTTTTGAAATAATGAAAATGCTTTAATAATGATTGAAGTGATGAACACTTCACTATGTGATTATAGCAAATACCATTTATTGTATGCTTTGGATGAATTTAATCTTTATTAATATGTATCAATAAAAATGATTTATTAAAAAAAACACTATGAGATACCATTTCACACCTATAATGACTAATATTTTAAAAAATGGAATTTCAAGTTCTGAATGACATTGCGATGACAGATACAGGCCATTATACATTTGTCAAAACCTATAAAAATGTGCCATAGAAAGTGTAAAGTATAATGTAAACTATAGTCCATGGATAGTAATAATGATTCAATATGTGTTTTTCAATTGTAACAAATGTACCACACAAATCAAAGTTGTTGTTAATGGGGAAAAGTGTGGGAGGAGGAGGGGTGGGGTATAGGGAATCCCCCTATATTTTCAATGTACCATTTATGTAATCTAAGGTTTCTTTAAAAATTAAAAAAGAAAAAAGTTCACCAAACTTCACATTCGAAACCTGCACTGAGTATTTCTCAGGTTGCAAGCATTAGAAAAAAATGAGTAAAAAAGCTAATAAAATACACATATAATAAAAATCTTGTAAAACCTTAAAAAACAGAAATTTTAAGTGTTAGAGATGATGCAAAGGAAGAAGAACACTCATTTATTGCTGGTGGGAATTTAAAATGGTGCAGCCACTGTGGAAGACAGTGTGTAGGTTCCTCAGAAAGTTAAGTGCCATCCCACTACTAAGTATATATCCAAAATAATTGAAAGCAGGGATTCAATCAAATATTTACACACCAATTTTCATAGCAGCATTACTCACAATTGCCACAAGATGGAAGGAAACCCAAATGTCTATCAACCAATGAATGGATACATAAATGCAGATATTATTAAGTCATAAATAATAATGAAATTCTGATTCATGCAAAAACATAGATGAACCTTGACAACATCATGTTGTGTGAAATAAGCCAGCCACAGAAAGACAAATATTGTCTGATCTCACTGATATTTAATAATTAGAATAAGAAAACTCATAGAGTCTCTATCTACAATATAGATATGTTCCCAGGGTATAGGGTGAGGATATGGAGTGGGAAGGTGAGGCTTAAAATGTACAGCATTCTTATTGGAACAATGGAAATGTTTTGATAATGGGTAGTGGTGAGGATAGAACAATATTGTGAGCCTAATTAACACTGCAGAAATATGTATCTGAATGTTGTTAAAAGGGGAAATGTGAGGTTGTTCATATTGTAACAGAACAAAACTTTTTAAAAACCCATGAAATTTTACTATACACACAGTGAACCCCAAATTAAACCATGGACTATAGTTAATAGTACAATTATAGAAATGTGCTTTCATCAATTTCACAAATGTTCCACACCAATGCATTTGGGAAACTGCCAATGGGGAAAAATTATATCTTAGATAATAAAAATAACTTTTTCAATAATTTAGTAATTTTACCCAGGTTATTTTTAACCAAAGGTAACCTTTATTTTACATTTCTTATGTTTAAAAATAGAGCAGGCATATACTAAAATAAGAATAGTATTGAAATAAAAAGCTTGTTGCATTGACCCCTTTCTAAAACATTTAACCTTAAAACCTTCATATACTATCAGTTACATTCAACTCAGTGGCGGAAATGTAAGGGCTGTGGAAAATGATAAGGGCTTGAAAATTTCCACCACTACTTCTGATGTAATTTAAATTATTAAGCAAGGAAGTATTTGAATATTTTTTCAAACAAACAATACAAGTGATGAAGATTTGACTTACCCCTGATATTTTCAAAGAATAAAGAAATGACCCAGAAACTGAAAAAAAAAATAGTAGCTGTACAACTTTTTATCATATTTCTTTTCACACATTTTTCAATATGGCATTGCTGAGATACATTTGTTGCCGGTTAAACAGCTGGACATAATGTAGATTATAATGCATAAATATGTTAGTATTTTTAAAGCACATTTGTCATTTCAGATAATATGATGAAAATGAAATATACTTTTAAAAGATTGGTTGCATTTTGATATAGTTCAACAATAATCGTTTATTTATCTATTCAATAGAGTGAACAATATTAAAATGTGGTCATACTTGAATGCATCATGTTTCTTGTACTTTGATTATCCATAAACCTAAAATAATGAACACATTTTTTAATTTCAGCTGTAAAATAGTTGCTTGTTTTCTAGTTATTATGAACAAATGATGCTGTCATTTGAATATTTTTAAAATGTTATAATTTTATGTTAAATACAAAAATATTTAACTGGTAGCTTTTATTACACTGTTTATTAACTTGTAACTTAAATATAAGTAAAAGCACTATTCCATGTCTTTCTAAGTGTTTATTTATCAGTTTTAAGTGCTGCATTAATCGTTTGATTTTGTTAAAATCATAGTAAAATTACTTTATAGAAAACTAGTTCTCTAAACATTTTAATGGATTTTATATGGATTCACAAACTTTCATAAAACATAGTGAAAAAATTCCTATTGCCTTGTCTTTATAAAATACATTTTAATGAAATTATCTTCTCGGAAACAATATGTCCCTAAGAAGAGTGATTCTTTAATTAAAAGCAACGTGGTAACTGTTGTCTTGGGTTATTCTATGATATTTTAAGAAATTGCATTTTGTAATAATATTAAACTCAAATTTTCAAAGCGTAACTTGATGTACAAGTTTACTATTTTTAAAAAGATGTTGCATATTATTATTATTATATTTCTCTCCTGTTATTTTACATTTGGTATACATTTTTTCCTATTATTTTACATTGGGCTACATTTTTTTTTCTCTATTCACATGCTTCTATATTTTGTCTTTAAACTAATGAGATGAACTTTTACATGAACACAAAATCAGTCTCATAATTTTAAGACCATATTTTATATACAAGACCTGGATTTTAACATCCTAGCTATGACTGGGACTTTATAACTACTCTCTGAATCTGAGCTGTGATGCAAGTCTGATTAATAATGAATTTTTGTTACCCTTAGTATCAATAATATGTTATTTAATGAGAGAAATTAACACATATGCATGAAAGTCACATTAGTTTGTTAATATTAAAGAAGAAAACAATCATATAATATGTATTCAGATATGGCAGGCACCTTCAAATAAACTGGAGCCTCAATTATTATTTCCTCCTCTGTCTTGTGTTCATTACCTTTTGTCTCCTTCCTACTTCAGATTTTATTTTCAGTTATTCCCCCAATTTCAATTTGTTTTTCCTCACAGACTCTATTTCCCTTAGAGAAAATATGTAATCTTGGCATATTTCCTCTGTGTGTCTCTGGCAGATTTTCTTGTTGTCTCATTTGGAGAAGCTGGCTTTTCCCCTGGGCTCCCACTTCCTCATTATACATTGCCAAAATGCCTTTTGCTCTTTATTTCTTCCCTTCTCTCTGAGGACAGACTTGTTCTTAACCCATTTTCCTTCATTTAACAAATATGAGCCAAATGTTTTAAGCCATTCTAAAATATACAAATAAGAATATTACCTTGGGGGTTAGAGGCAGTTGAGTTTCAACAGTCCACACTAGTATTTGACATTGTCTTGTTACTTTCTTAGAGAATTCTCCATCAGTTTGAGATGATGAAATGTTCCCTCAACTTTCTACCAAATTGTTGGGTCTTCTGAATGCATTTTAGTGTCTTCTGAAGAGAATCCACAAACATAAACTTGTATTTGTTTGTGGGAATATATGTGTATATGTTGCATGTATGAAAGTGCACACATATCCCAAGGATAAAAATTAAATATCAGAGGCAATACAATGCAATACACAGGATGGAGGAGGTTTTCACATATTTAGGAAAAGTTGTTATAATTTGATTCCTTTACTTGAATACCCTAACAAGGGTCATAAGGTTTTAAGAGAATAGTATCTATTTGAATTCTTTCTCACTTAGGGTCTTTTGTTGTTGCTGTGGCAAGCAACAGAATTCAACTTTATTTATCTTCATCAAAATTATATGGTGAGCTCACAATATATTATAGGATTCAAAAAAAAACAAACAGTTTAGAAGGTGGTCAGAAATCAAAACAGCTTCATAGATACAGAAAGCAGGAAATATAGGAGTCTGTCTCACAAAGCAGAAGACCACATTTTCAGGCCCTTTTCGTATTTGTTGAAGCATTATATTCCAGGGAGAAATCCTTCAATTGACAAAGCTTGTGTAATATGTCCTCCTTTTGTTTCTAAGAAAGATAGTAACTTACTGATGCCCATTGAACACTATTCAATACAAATAAAGCAACTCCACATAACAATCCATGAGAGGGAATAAATAAAAGGCAGGCAAAGGGAAAAATAAAATATTGATAGCAATGAAGTCATTTGATTGGCTAACATACATCCTTACATATATATCATTCGTAAGAAGATTAGTATAACTTAAAAAATATAGTCCACTATAAACAAAAAAAATTATTTATTCCCTCTACAAGGGTAGAAAATTCAAAGTTTAATTGATTCCTTTAGTAATCCTGCTTTAAGCTTAGCTTCATTGAATATAAACTTTTATTCATCTCACTAAAGCAATTTAAATATTTAACAAATGTATAATTCATAGTATATTTAACTGCCATACAACTATTGCTGATGTAGTGAGGTGGAAAGGCAAAACTTGTATATATGTATAGATAGACATTGCAATCAAAGGAAAGAAATATAGAGAGGAGTTATAATCTTTATTTCTGCAAACAGAGTCAGTGTCCTAACTTCTAGTAAACTGTTCATGTTCCTCCTGGTTTAGTCAGTAACCTAGCTGGTAATAATCCTCTTCTTGGTGGAGTGGCACAATTCTCTACACCTAATGAATTGTGGGTCTCAGTGGTTCTACCCATGTGAGATTGCAGTTTTCTTCCATTAACAACATCATTAACGTCATGGTCTAGCAGGATGTTTTTTGCAACAGAAAGATAATCAAGTTTTCTGCAAATTATAGCACAGGAATGGAGACTTAATAAAGCCCTGAGTAGGAGGATATGGGAGGTTATTTCTGGGCTAGGTTAGATGAAGGAAAACTTTTTCTGATGGTCATTACTAAAAGATACAGGAGAAAAACATTTGCTGGATTAATAGCTACATACCAGGTGTTAAGTAACATATTAATTTGGTCCAGTGTTAAATTACATTTAAGTCAGCAGTTGCAATTGGTGTTACTAACTTATTTTTCAATAATCTACTCTCATTATCCAAGATATATCTGTCTTCTGCAGCAAGTTGAAGAGGCATATTAAAGGAATTCACCTCTTCTGCATCACTGTGGTGGCACAAATCTCTGAAATCCATCCAGTAATGTGGTATTGCTTTAGATTTACTATGTTTGTAGGTAGAGGCACTTCTGATGTCTTTCAGTTGTCTTTTATTAACATAATCTGTACTCCTTGGATCAAGGTACCAATGTGGGAATTCTGTCCATTGCTGAGTATGGTTATCCAAAGCATGCATTAGAAAACTAGAGAAATAACTACAGGGGAATGGGGACTCAGGATCCCACTTGTCTCATGGTAAGGAAGACCCAAATCAAAACTCTTTTCATTGTCTCACCTCTATAAGACCCTCCTCCAACCAGTGGACTACAGTGATGCTTGGGGTCTGCATGATTTAGTTTCATTTCAGAGCCAGTGTAAGATATTTCCCCAAATTCTGATTATTTCCCCTTCTCCAAGGCTCAAGTATCCTGGTAAACAGCTTGAGATCGCTTAGGGGAAGATGAGAGGAGGATTAGTTTACAAAGATTATTCAGATAAGGGGAGTCTGTATTTCTCCAAGAGGGGAAGAAAGACTGGCTACTGGCAAGGATAATCATCTCCAGCTTCATGAGAGTCTGTCCATATTCCCTATCCCAAATGTCAGGGTCCCATTCTTTTCCAACCAATGAATTAACTTCATCAAAGCAGACCTGGCAAGGTTGTAAATTCAATTTATGGCATCTTTCAATCATCCACAGGATTAGACTCTGGCTTTGGTTTTTAGACATTTCAATGCTGTTGCTTCAAGAAATAATGATTGTTCAGTAAAGTCATAGAAACTTTCTTGTTTCTTAAATTGGAAGCATTAAGCTTATGATTTTCTTTCCCCAAGTTCTCCAGTGCACTTGGGAGCAAACAACCAATTGCATCATATTCTTTATATTCACTAAAATATTCTATGGCACTGACTTTTGTTCACCCAAAGCTTTGTGTTCCATAATAACTGAATTATAAGTATCTACAGTAAAAATTTAAGTAACTGGTTTACCATGAGAGCATTTTGTTTGCCTTTGGAAATAAGATCATCAGTGCCTTTAAATCAAATTTGGTTGAGAACAAACTCCATTTAACTTAAAGCAAATTAAGAAGAACACTTATCTCCAAGCTACTGTTTCCCTGGAATTGCTTCTGATATTAAATTTTATTTTAGAGTTTGATCAGAAAGCAGAAAGACTATAAGTAATATATAATATGACACTCATTATAGGGATTAAACTTTACACAATCCTTGGAGCTGTTTAAGCAGGCTTGGTGTGTGGCCTGAGTCCAACAAGGCCTGCAATTAGGAAGGTAAAATGGGTGTGATTATGCTGTGGAGATTCTGTAGACTGCCTACCTGCAAATTTCTTTTACTGACCTTGCTTATGCCATTACTACTTTCTGGTTTCTTTCAGTGGCAGTCAAATGTAAAGCTTAACTTTTCACTATGATAAGGCTCTACTTGCCTTAATTGCCACACTATCTACCCTATGGATTGAGGGTCACTCTCCATATTGACTGTCCATTAAATCCAAAATCCCACATGATAATTCTCCTGACTAGTTCTAACTCTCAGATTTCTCTATATTCAGATTCCTTCAACCCATATACTGAGAAATTATATATCACTAATACAGTTTCCTTACTTTCAACTTTACCTTTTGTATGTTTTGTCCCTTTCCTTCACAATTAACACATTACTTGAGCACAATATCTGCATATTTTATATCATCTTGAACTTCTTAAATATTTCAAGCTGAACCAAAAATTGACAAAAACTAATTTCCAATTGACTTATATCTAACAGATATTTTCTCGTTTTTAAGGAAGGTATACTACTATCTTACTTTGACAGATTACTATGGCAAACGCTCTATGATAATTTGACTTAAAAAACAAACATTTATTAGCAAACTGTTTTGGAGACTAGCAGTCCAAACTCAAAGTATTGGCAAGACCATGCTTCTGCCTACAATCTGTAGTATTCTGGTGCCAGCTTGCTGCAATCCTTAGGGTTCCTTGGCTTATATCTTGGCCTCCTGTCACATGGAGATGACTCTCTCCTTGTGGCTGCTCTTCTGGTTTCAGGTAATTTGCAACTTCTGCCTCCTCCCTGTGACTTATTTTTTCACAACGTATCCAACTGGTCTTTACTTCATCCTTCAATTGAGTGTTTTGTTAGACATTAAGGTTTAGTCAATTATTTAGTTACAAAACTCAATCATTGCTGTTTCCTCCCATCATATCACCAGAATTTTGAATATTGTCTGTCCAAATTACTAAATGTTTAATAAATCCCACATTCAAATGCATTTCACATAGATAATTACACTACTCTATGGAGTGTATTCTTCCACAATTCTGGAAAATTTCAGCTTGTTCTCAATGTTGGTTATTACATTTCCAAACTTTATAGGCTTACTGCTATTGAGTGCACAATTCTAATCTTTTTAGAAAAATAGAATTTTGACAAATTAAGCCTGGGATAAAAGTTGTTACTTCCTTTTAATGCCATATAAAATTGTGAAAATGTATATTAATTTAATATTTAAATTAAATATTAATTTAATATTTAAATTAAATATAAACAGCTTTCTGCTGTTTCAGTAATATAGCCTAGTTTGCAGCTATTACTAATGATCTACTAGCTTGGCAGAATGAAAAATGAAGCCTATTTCCTAAAGTGCCGCACAGTATAAGACTGCAAAAACAAACATTAAAAAACTGAAAAGAGAAATATTTTTGTGATCTAACACTTCTATCTGCAAGCTGGGAATATAGCTTATGTTATTTAACTATAAAACCAGTAGGCGTCCAACCTGTGGTTGTCATGTTCAAAAATATGCAGTTCAATGTGCAGAGATACAGCTGCAGGCATAAATCATCTGCCTGTCATTTGAATTATGTTTACCTTCAAACCTCAAAATCAAATAATCCAGGATGCCACTGCCATTGATATTTCCTCTTTTAAAATATTTCTGTTTTTGTTGTTATTGAAGATACATATTTCAAATTCTTGAAAAATAATGATACATGCAAAAATTCCCCTGAGAATTTCCTCAATGTGTGCATCATCCAGGACTTGTCAGTTGAAAAAAGGACAATATTGCATTGATTCTTGTTTGTCTAAATTTTTTATGCAAGCATTTGTATGTCATAGAATATTTTACATACAAATGAGTCTATTCCTAATAGAAACTAGGAATTCTGTCAATCAAGGGGCGGGGTGAAAGGGAAAGCTTTCAAATGTGTTGGCTACCCTCCACTGAATTATATAATAGGTGACTGCAGAATGTGAGAATAAGTAATAACAGCCTGAGTGGAAACCAGTGGTAGGTAACAGAGTGATTTGTGACATTATCAGTGAATGGCAGTCAACATATTGAATAATGCCATGAATAAAAAGTTGGTGTAGACTTTCTGTTATTTATTTTCTAGGTCACTCAAACAAGCTGTATGCAATTACATTAGAAAGTTATCTTCTTGCATTGTATTAAAAAAAAAACAGTTTTTTAGAAAAAAGCTTAAAAACAAACTACTTATTTTCTTAACCCCATAAATAGATGGAAAGAAACATTCCAAATGAATACAAATCTTTTCTTACATTACTAAAAATGTATCACTAATGTAAATGTGAAACTTGAATTAATAAGAACTTATTAAATATACTGGTGACGTTAAAAAAAAAAGAACATAGCAAAATTCTTGTTGAGAAGTAGAATTTACATTATTAAATACTTAAATCATAAATGGATATTATAAACTTAATTCTTTTATATAGTTGCACTGAATATATGTTTTAATTGTGAATAAGGTTAATTTTCAAAGAAATTTCATCATTATCTATTAAAAACATCAATATTCTACTGATCAATAGACACATAAATCAATGGAATATGAGAGTCCAGAAATAAACCCTAACCTCTATGGTCAACAGGTTCTTGACAAACATAGCAAATCCATTTTAATGGGACAAAACAGTCTTTTCAACACATGGTGCTGGGAGAACTGGATATCTATAAACAAAAGAATGAAAGAAGACTCCTATTTCATTCCTTTTATAAGAATCAATTCAAAATAAATCAAAGACTTAAACATCAAAGCCAGGACCATAAAACTACTGGAACATGTAGGTAAACATCTTAAAGACCGTGTGGCAGGTGGTGGTTTCATGGACCTTACACCAAAGCATGCACAATAAAAGAAAAAAACAGATAAATGGGACCTCCTCAAAATTAAATACCTTTGCACCTCTCAGGACTTTGTCAAAAGGGTGGAAAAGCAGCCGACTCAATGGGAGAAAATATTTGGAAATCACATGTCTGATAAGGGTTCAAAATTCATGAGATATAAAGAGATTATACAACTCAATAATAAAAAGACCAATTACCCGATTAAAAAATTAACAAAAGACTTGAATAGACATTTAACCAAAGAAGAAATACAAATGGAAAAAAAAATACAACAAAAAAAACACACATGAAAAAATATTCAACATCACTAATGATTAGGGAAATACAAATCAAAACTACAATGAGATATTTCACACTTATCAGAATGGCCACTAAAAGTCAGAGAACTACATGTCTTGGACAGGATGTAGAGAGTTAGGAACATGTATTCACTGTTGTTGGGAATGTAGAATGGTACAGCCAGTTTCGAGGACTGTTTTGCAGTTCCTAAAGAACTTAAATATAAATTTGTCATGTGACCCGGCAATACCACTACTGGATATATAACCAGAAGAACTGAGAGCAGTGACAGGAACAGACATTTGCATGCCCATGTTCCTAGGGCATTATTCATGATTACCAAAAGATGGAAACAGCCCAGGTGTCCATCAACCTATGCATCGATAAACAGACTGTGGTATATTCACATGACGGAATATTATGCCACTGTAAGGAGAAGTGAAGTCATAAAGCATATGACAACATAGATGAACCTGGAGGACATTATGTAGATTGCAGCAAGCCAGACAGAAAACTACAAATACTGTATGATTACACAACTATAAACTAAATATATTTTGCAAAAGATTGTATGATTCCATTTATATAAATGTAAATATAAATCAATTTATAAAGATAAAATTAGATTAGTGGTTATGTAGGGCTGGGGAAGGAATGCCAAGTTGTGTGGAGTAATGAACTTATTCTAAAATAATTGTGGTTATCCTAAAAGCTATTGATTATACATTTTTGCTAGATCATATGGTATGTGAATATATCTCAATAAAACTGCCTAATGAATAAATAAATAAATAACTGAGCAAGAATAGCCAGAAATAGCAGCTATGCATAGCATGGGAAACAGAGATACTGAGAAGTGAAGAATTTTCTTTTTTGTTTGTCTGTTATTTGTTTATTATTGAAATAAAGAAAATGCTCTAATACTGATTGAAGTGATGAACGCACAACTTGTGGTGATACCAAATACAATTGATTGCAATTGATTGTACATTTTGGATTAACTGTATGCTTTATTAATATGTATCAATAAAATTGATTTCTGTTTTTAAAAAACACACTAATAAATGTTATTAGAGAAAATAAAGAAACTGCTTATTCTTTTTTTTTTACTAATTGAAAACTACCAGTCCTGATTTTTATTGCAGATGTTCTTTCGACGTTTACATCCAGCTTGCTGTTTATGAGGGTCAGGTGGTTGGCCAGACCAACCCGCCCAAATTCCAGGGCCTCAAGTTCACAGAAAGGGCATTCTGCCTTCATTTACCCCACACTCCACCCCAATGCTCTTTCCACCACACAGTCTTCTCATTACATGCTCTGTGATATCTGAGTGGTCTAAGCATTAATACAGTGTACCTGAAGTCCATACTAACAGTATAAAGCACCAAAACCAACTACAATTGTGACAGTATCATCACAATGAATACCTTTTGCCAGACAGAAATAATGACATATCATAATAGAACACTACATCTGGCCTCTGTTGACACTTCCCATGACCATTGTATTCATGTCCAATCTGATACCCCAGGGGTTTAACACACACTGTTCCCTGGGGTAATGGTTGGGAAGCTGGTAATAGATTATTGGAGGGGCCAATTCCAAGATGCAAATTATCCTCCACACTTAAGTGCATGCAGAGAGGTGCTGCCCAGTGTTCTTTGTATTTTAACCTAGAAAAGAGCTTCTTTAGGAGTGCTAACATTTAAAGAATAGCAGAAAAGAGCCTGAACAGAGATCTTAGGAGAAACTACATTGAGGGATGAATAAAACCTGTTGGTCAAGGTGTCATGTGTAAACAAGTAGGCAGTTGTCAACTTTAACATATGATGGAGAGAAGTTTGTTTCAAAATAGTGAGAACAGTTTCAGGGCCCTGCCATCCATTGTAAATAAAAGTCATAATTGCTACATATTACTGTTTTGTAATCTTTTTCTTTTCCTTGTCACTTATCTGCCAGCATCCATTTGACAATGTGCTGCTCCTAGTAACAGCTATCTCAGGAAACAGTAGACTGTGGAATCCTGCCCCTACCCCCCACTCCCCCACCCTAGCCCTTGAAATCTGTCTGTAGATTTAGATTGTGTTCCTTATTATGTTCCTCTAATGCAAAAAGTGTCATCTGTGCATTTCTTTTTCATTAGGACTACTGAAATACAGCAGAAATTTTAAAAATAAATTTAAAATCATGGATACATTTCTCATTATGGTTAAACAGGGCTGTGGGTACAGATATTGGCAATATACTGTATTTCATTTTCTGTCATTCAATCGTAAGACAAATTTTAATCAAGTCTCAGTAAATAGTAAATAATGAAATTCAAAGCTTGCTGATAAATAAAATTGTCCTAATATTCTTGTATTGCCTGGCAAAATTGACCTATATAATTTTATTCCCTTTTAACACACGGTAGTGAAGTCTTTTCTTACCATAGTAAGAGAATAACCAAGGCTATAGAAAGAATAAAATACAATCCTTGCTCTTAATAGAACAATATGTAATACAAGAGGCAGACATGCTAGAGATGAAAAGTTCCAATACTCTGTAATAACCTTTATAATAAGATTACATGGATATACACTTGATAAAGTGCAATAAACAGGAGGGAATGGTCAGCTCTACTTGTGGCTATGGGCCATTGTTTTCAAGAGAAAATGTTATCAAAAGGGGACTTTTAAGGAGATTTTTGCAGGATAAATTTCCAAGGAGGATGACAAGGGGAGTTGGAAGCAAATAATCTGATTTTGGGAATCTGAAATATTTTGCTTCTAAAAGTCCCTTTCAGATCTTTGATTAATCTGGTAATTTTCATCAGTATTGAGTAGCTATTCATAGTTGTTATTTATTTCCACTCACACTATGAATTCTGATGGCATATGAACCCCATCTTCTAAGATAATAAGTCAAATTTTAAAGCAATACATTTAGAAAATATTTTTAATAAATTTTGAATGTTGTTTGGCAATTGAAAACAGATTTGATTGAGCTAAAAATAGATTGAAATGATTGTTGTTTTTTCCATATAGAACATATTGTATCAATCCTCTATCTCTATTTATCTCTCTATATATCTATCTTGTCTCTGTATATGATTGTATGTATGTATGTGGTCAAAACTCAATTAATTTTAAAATAGAGATATTCATAATCCATCAACAAAGGAGATATATTGAAGCAATGCAATCTAATTCTTCCCTAAATCTGGAGGTTTTACTTTAAATACTGGTCATTTATTTTAATCATATAGCATAAGAATTTTCTTGGTATAGTAGTATTTACAAAAGGCAATTTTTTGTTTTTTTCTTCTACTGAAAATATCTGTTCATTTCCAAAGATTTACAAAAAACATTTTTAGTAATTCTGCACATATTTTTGTAAATCTTTGGAAATGAATGGAAATGGTGAAAACACATCACAGTATTTGTAACTAGCAGTGCTATTATATGGGTATGACAGTGGTTGAAAGGGAAAGTCTAAGGATATGTATATTACTGGAAGGAAAGCTAGCTAAAAAAAATGTAACATTGGACTGTATAACATAGTGAACATTCATGTGAAATGTGAATATGGGTAATATTACATATTTAAGATTGTTTTTAGAAAATATAACTACAAATAAACTAGAGACACGGAAACAGATAGCAGCCATGTATGCAGAAGAAGCAGAGAGAGACTGAGAGGTAGTGAGGTTTTTTGTTTGTTTGTTTTTTGTTTTTTTATTGTTGTTATTGGAATAATGAAAATGCTCTAATAATGACTGATGTGATGAATAAACAACTATGTGATTATGCCAAATGCCACCGATTATACACTTTGGATGGATTTATGCTTTATTAATATGCATCAATAAAATTGATTCATTTAAAAAAAGAAAAAAAATCTGTAAGAACTCTGCTATTTCTTTTTATTATATATATATATGTTTTAAACCCCCACTCCAAACTCAATTTTTCCTTTTGTTTAGGCATCATTAAGAAACATGTATGTGATTTTGTATATACTAAAAATAGTTAATAAATTGTTAGCCTAATTTGTCATTATTTATTTATAAAAAAGATTGTACATATTTTATTGTTTACAAATGGTGTTTATTTAGGCATGCAGGGGAAAGATGGGAGATATGTTCAACTGTGGACATAGGAAAGGAGATCGTCCAATGAAAGTGAATGAAGAACTTTATCAGGGAATGATGAAAGAGGACAGTGCCATCTTTCTTCTTGGCTGTACTTAAGAGAACTTAATGATTGAGAAGTTTAGGGAAAGGGAGCTAGTATTAGGATGAATCCAACGTGTCACAGTAGGAAGTTAGAAAGTACAGATTCTTTGAAGACATTGCTGATTTGGGGTCAATTTTATCTAAAGATAGATCTATTTAGAGATTTTCTGATTGTGAAATCCAAAAGAAGTGTTATGTTGTGTAGGCCAGTAATATTCTGGATGGTTTACAAGGATTCTGTCAGTTGGCTTGTTGGCTCTCACTTCCTCTTTATTTCTCTCTCTCCCTGTTTTCTGTCTCCTTTCTCTTCCTCTCTCTGCATCTTTCATCTTCAATTTGCCTAATCCAGGCTTTTTAAAATAGTAATATCACAATTTTTTTTGCTGTAACAATCTATCAGAGTATATTTTTCATTTTGAATTAAAAACCATATCTGATAGCTATTGCTCTTTCTTATGTAAGACCTCCAAAATAGTGTTATTAAAGGTACCTAAGCATATTGTGAAATACCTATGATAAACTAGGGAACTTGCCTAAGATATTGGTGGAAGGAACATAAAACATTGGTTTTGTCTGTCATTCAAAACAACCAGCAGTAAGGACACAATTTTGAACTGTTTGATGTTTTTCTTTCAGATACTATGGACATTTTTAAATATAATTTTGATATGCTGGAAAATGTTATTTGTTTAGGAATGTGAATCCAATTATCTTTGCTTTGATTTTCCTTGTCATTATGCTTAAGGGTTTTGTTTCAGACCTAAGTGACATTCGTCTATTCCCTGAAACTGAGATGAAAACCTTCTCTTCTGAGTTCAGACTCCATGCTTTATAAGGCTCTGAAGATTTTGCCAAAGCAGTTTCTTAAAAGAGCGAAACTATCTTCTTCCTACTCTATTCTTTTGGAAGAGTACAAAGAATCCAAAAACTGTATCAGAAAGAGTAGTTTCCCAACAACAGTGTAAGGGACATCCTCAATTACTCAATATTATCTATTTTATTAAAATCAGCTAAAATTTCCCTTCTAGAACTTAAGAATTATGATCAGATCACTAAATTAGAATGATGAACTTTTTAACTTGAGCTCCTCAGAATTAAAGAAACCCATTTTTCATATACAAAAGATAGTTTTTTTCTGTTTTGAATGCATAGTATATCCATGAGGTCAGCACTTAAACAATAGAAACATCATAGAAAATTCTTAGCCAACTTCAAATTTCACAAAAAGTATTTTGCCATAATCTCTCAACCCACTTCCCAATTTTATCATTAAATTTGAATTTTAAATTGGGAGATAATCAATTATTTTATAGGTTAAATTAAATTTAACATAAAAAAGCAGCATTTTTATAGTTTCCTCCTTAATTGTCATTTTCATTTGATTTTTGTCCTGTGGAATGGTTGGCTTGTAATAGAAGTAGCTTTAAAATTATCAATGAAAATTCTGCACTGAATACCTTAGAAAATATATTCTAAAGATAGAGTTATGAGTATTCTTTACTTTGTGAGTTCCATTTACACACATGAATTTTGAGAGTAATTCTTTTTGAAAATTATTGTGTAGCAGATTGAATGTTAGCATGCCCAAACCATGTTTATTTTTCCAATGACTAACTCCATAAGTTTAGCTTCTCTCAGAATGAATACAGCTTAGCTCAGCACTTTCAGAATTCTAGAAAACGGAATAATTATTTGATATTTTTAAAAGGAAGGAAAATACATCTAGGCTACCACAACTAAAAGCAGGATAAAACAGTCTTAAAGTCAGAAGGTTATTTAAGCTTTGTAGTACAGTTGATATTGCTCAGTCTTTGCTTTATAAGAAATATTCTTTGCACAGACTAGAAATCCAAAGCTCACTAAGGCTTATTTTATTGGACTACGTTTATTTGTTACTAATGTTAAATTTCTTACTTGTAATTTTTATGTTGCTAAGTTTGTCAGTATTTTGATTTTTTAGTTGAACCCTGTATTACTTAATATTTAAAGAGAGAAAATTACTACACAATATAAATTACATTTCAGTATGATCTTGTCCTTGATATTAAAAGGAAATAGCTTTTTCTTTTAGACCTCAACATTTAAAGTCAAATGCTGGATAAATTGCAGGAAAGTGCAAAGGATCACTCACTATTGATGGTAAAATATGCATGGAGAGGATTTTGCAAAAACTTGCTCCCTTATAAAATTATTTTACCAACCACTGTCATTTAATAAGGTTGATATTGCTGTATGTAAAATGAGTTCAAAATTCTGCAGTAATTACTAGATAATAAAAGTATAAGAAATAACTACCCTGAATATTTTTTTAAAAAAACATTTAAATATTCAGAAATATTTAGTCTTCAAAATCTATATATGCATAAATTAACTTCTCTCAGTCTGTAATAGTTTTGACCAAAACATTGTAATTTTGAAATATAAAATGAATGCCAAATTTAAACATGAGTTATAATATTCATATTCCAGTTTCTTTTGGACACCATAGTATGTGCAGAAAGCCATGTTTCAAACAAATAAAAATATTTAAGAACAAGAAGCATGAGCAATACATATTTATTCATTTGCCAGGTTTTTTCCTTGTTGTTTAGCTGATAATCAGTAGGAAACTTATCAGCATGTTAATCATCTGCTGTTTAAGAGTGTGCTTAAGTGAATTTACATAGCAAGAATAATTATCTGTTTATATGTTAGCCTGTTTGTGTGTGTGTGCGAGTGCATGTACATCTCTGTGTTTCTAGATGTACACAAGACAATTTTATAAGCTATCTTCAAGTCAAATAAGCATCATTAGTCCTTTCTTCGGAACATAAATTGAATCTATTCCATCAACTAAGCATATGTTCACATGCAAAGCCTTCTGCTCTATCTAGAACTATGAACTATTTAAAGACTAGGGTTAAATATGAACAATGTGGCTAACTAATTCCTTTATATTAATTCCACATTCAAACATTTATTTGTTTACTCTGAAAAGTTAAGGAAAAGCATGTGGCATCTAGAATTCTCTGAATTTACAGCTCCTGTGAGAAGAAAATATAATGGAAACTGAAAAAATTATACATTAAAAATACTTATTTTCAGCAGATTTCATTTAAGCTATCAATAGTGACAGTATCACTTGCACATTTTATGGATGCTTTCACATATGATTCTTTGATTCATATGTAACTAGCAATCAATTAAAAATCTTTGGAATATGAAGAATATTAGAATGATGTCTTAAACTTAAAAAATGTTATCTACAATCCAGTCAACATATAAAGAAGCAAAGTCATTGGACACATTTGAATAAACTTCCATTTTTTTCCCTATTTCTCTTATAAGGGGAAAAAGATTTTCTTTATTAAATAACGTTTGGGATACATAAATTTAAAATAAAATGAATGAATAAAGGGGAAATTCACAGGTATTTCAGAAACAGAAATTAACTGAAGATTGTCATTGCTTCAATTTAGTTCCTCTGTTGTGCTTTAACTTGGTACCTTGCTGTGGTTTATATTGATATATTGTTGTTTTCAGGCTGCTGTTGTCATCATTGCAGATTTTACATTACAGCAGAAATTCTAGTTTAAATGTGCCAATGTAAACACAAAGCAAAATAGGAAAATATGACCATAGGCTAAAGCTGATAATTCAAGAGAAAATTGAATTCTTGTATATCGATCAGCCTCTAAAATGATTTGTTATTTCTCTGCAATCACATTATTTAATACTTATTATTTTTAATTCACAAATAACTCAGACTAAAATACTACAATTACACAAATATGAAAATTATATTATAATTTTTGACTGAAAGAATTTTTCTTTTTGAACATTTTACAGTTGTTTTTATTTTATGAAGTTCTAATAAAGAATTTTATCCCTACATATGCTAATAAATAATATTATTAAAAAAAGAAAATATTCTAAGCTTATAATTTACCCAACTACTCAGATTTAGAGCTTAATTCAATATCATTATTGATATCTGAATCCTGTAAAAGATCAAGTGTGGTAGAAAAGATGAAATGCAGCTCACATCAAATGACAATATTTTATGAAAAAAATTTTGCAGAAAGGATACAACCATGAAGACATTTTATATCTCCACCTAAATACCTCTTAGATATACTAGTAGGAAGATTTTTCTATGAGCACTATAATGTCAAAAACACTAAATTGTATGAACTATACAGAAAAATATCTATTTGCAATATGAGTAGATAAATGTAATGAAATATAATTCATTGTGCCCTGTGAAGCTTACATTATTAGGAAATAAGAGTTGTTTAGATTCAGGCAAATAAAGAATTGGCCCTCTCAAAAAACATAATAAAATCATGTTAAAAGTTAACCATGGATATGAATTTTGATACAAATATATTGACTTTATAAATTCCATCTCTAAGATGATAGGTCCTTTAAATAGGATGCAAAAGTTTAATATTATGGAATATCAGCATTCATTATGTCAACTGAAATACATTTATGATAGCAAGATGCTTATCAGTACCAAACAAGCTATTGAAGCAACATTCACATTTAATGCACACATGTACATTCACACACATATGAATTGAAATTTATAGTTTCTATTACTTCAAAGCAAACATGTAACAGATATTATGATATAAATTGAAAAATGCTTTCAAAATTATAATAATCTTTTCATATGTGTTCAAGGTGAAAATCCTGTATGCTATATTAATTTTCCATTGTAGCAAAACAAAACACTACAAACAGTGCTTAAACCAACACACATATATTATCTCACTGTTTCTGTGGGTAAGGAGTCAGGGCATGGTATAGTTGGGTTCTTTTCTCAAGGCCTCACTAGACATATCAAGGTGTTGATGGGGATGTACTCTCTTCTGAGGCTTGACTCCTCTTAGAGCTCTTTTAAGTTCTTGGCAAAACTCAGTTTCTCGCAGTTGTAGGGCTCAGATTGCCAATATTTTTTGTTTCTTTGCTGTCTTCCAGGGTTTTCTCTCAGTTTTTTGAGACTACCTTCAGATCCTATCCACATGCCTCTTTCACAACATTGTGCCTTACTTCTTTGAAGCTGGTAGGAGAATTTCACTGCTGTTTCATATGATAGGCAAGAGTCTTAACAACATAACCATGGGGATAACTATCCCATCACCTTTACCATGTAGGTGTCATAATCAGAGGTGCTGCTATCTCATCATATTCAGAGCTTCTACTCATACTCAAGAAGATATTATACAGGGTGTGTATACCAGATGGCCAGAATCTTGGGGGCTATTTTAGAAGTCTACCCATGTGTATGGTTGGAGATAAGATGAGTCTATTTGCATGTAAATTGAGGAAAATAACTTTCTAAATTATTAGATAATTCTTTTAAAAATCCACCCTGAAAAATTTTAAAACACCTTATATAGATACCATTTCTCACTATATTTGGCTGTATTATTCTACATTTTCAATTAATCAACTATGCAAAAGAAAATGGGTGGTAGTGTGATGGTTAGGGCTACCTGAAATTATCCTATTCTGCATGGATGTTCCAGTTCCGCTCAAGTGAATAAAAGAGAATAAATGGATAGGGGTATTTTCTCTTGCTTTTTATAAAAATGAAAACGTTTTCCAAAATTCCTGTAGCAGATTCCCTGTGCCTTTTTTCTGACCTCTGCAATGGAGTAGTTTTGTAAAAAAAATTATTTTTCTTCATTTTTAAAGAAGCTTTAGATTACATAAATGTTACGTAAAAAATATAAGGTATTCCCATATGCCCCACTCCCTCCCCCTCCCACACTTCCCCACATTAACAACATCCTTCATTAGTGTGGTACATTTGTTACACTTGATGAACACATATTGAAGAACTGCTATTAGCCATTGACTACAGTTTACATTCTAGTTCACACACTGTCCCATACAATTTTGTAGGTTATGACAAAATATACAATATACCCAAATATCCACCTCTTCAGTGTCATGCAGGACAGCTCCAATGTCCCAGAAATGTCCCCCATATTACACTGATTCTTCCTTCTCCCATACCTCAGAACCCAATGGAGTGATTTGAAATTATTTTGTAATATCAAATCCCAGCTGCCTGAAACCACATGCCTTTGCAGAAGAAGAGAGCTTAGGTGAATTGGGGGCTTTCTGAAAGAAAGTTTTATTATGAAAATGCCAATAACGTTAATGAAATGATCCAAAGCTATCAAACCCCTAATATCATATAGAACATATGAAAACTAAGAAAGATAAATGGAAAGTGCATATGGATATACTATTACTATTATTTATATTACTATTACTATTAAACCATTATATTCTAAAGGTGATGCATCACATATTTCAATTTTCTATTGCTTTTATTTAAGAAAATGGTGATTATTATTTCATTATGCTTAAAATTGACTAAAATATGCTTCTATCAAAATAAACTTAGGTCATTAATCATGTGTAATGTAATTAAATACAGATAATCCATTGAAATTGCCATACCCAATAATCAGAATTATTATGATTGCTATTCCTAGTTATAAAATTTCTTGTTTTCAGAATTCAGTTCCTGATTCAGTAAGAAACAAAACTAAAAACATTAAAATTATTTGATAAATTGATGTAATGAAATCCAAGATAGATTCAACAAGTTAGTAAAAGATAAATTCTGTGCAGCAGTTCATGGGTTTTAAAGTTAAACTGGTCCACTAATCCAACAGTTCAATTGTTCTCTTTACCCATTAATTTGTGTAACACGTGCATAGGTAATATGAAGAGCAAAGAAAAATTTTGATATGTTATATTGTGTTTACATTCATATGCTTAAAATTCACAAGAGTAGAGACTGAATACACTAATAATTTCCATTAGATTAGCAAAAGTTTATTTTGATCATTCCTGCATATTTTGATATCTGATATCCTTCACAAACAAAATTCATATTTGAGCTTATTTTTCTGTTCCTCAAGCAGCAACGTGTTATACATCATCAAAAAGTATCTCATTAAAGAATGACAGTACTTTGCATTAGATGTACTGAAAGCCTCCTCGGGCATTATACCAAAGAAAAAGCCAATGACAGTTGGTGTCAACACTAAACAGCTTAGAGCAAACTATTTTCTCAAAATCTATGTAATTTAATTGAAATGCAATATTTCATGAATACTAGAAAACTAGGCTTTATTAAAAACGGCAAGTAAAAGTGAAAGCATGACTGTTTAGAGTAACAAGCAATACAAATTTATGCATTCAATACATCACTGAATTATTTAAAACTCAGCATGAGTACAAGGTTGTGGAATAATTTTGGCAAGTAGGCATTTTGCATGATGCATTTCCATAATTCCTCTGCATCTATAAAGTTAATCACAACTTTGGCATGGAGACCTTTTTCATGCACTCACAGAGCCAGATAAAGGCTTTGATTTAAAATTAGAGTCAAACTAAACTACTGACATTTGACATAGAAAAACCTGAATACATACATGAAGATAAATATTAACTCATAAAGTTAATATAAAATAAAAAGAATTTGAAAACCCTATAATTCAATTTTAATTTTAAGTCCAAAAATAAACTGATATGAAGAAAATATTAAATTGCTCAGACATTCACAAATTTTCACACAAAGGGTTTTTAAATAAGCATGTTAGTTAAACTAAGCAACTGAAGCAAAAAAATTATATATAGATAGATAGATACATACATACATACATACATATACTTTCAATGACCTTAGTCTCATAGAGCACTGAAAATTTAATCACATGGGTTCAATTCTGTATGATATAACAATATACCAGATAAAATTGGTCTGTGAGCACCTTGAGAACAAACCATAAAATACAAAATTTAATCTTACTAAGGTTAACCATATTCTAGATAATCCTTTATTTATCAAATAAGAGAGCTAAACATTTAGAGAAGGGGAAAAAAAGAATGATTTGAAAAATAAAGAAAAGAAGGAGAGAGAGTAAAATGAGAGGGGCTTGTGAATATTCTCACTGTCCTGATTTTGTGATAATCAGGGTAGCTAAACATTTGCAATATTAGAAACCATGCAGGTGTCCCCAGACCTGTTTTTTCTCCCTAAGTCTGGCTTTTAGAATGCTGGTGATAAACCAAGCCTGATTTATTATATGACCACTCATTGCGGGAAAAAACTGTAACTTTGGGTATCTTTGGTCAACCTTAAGAGATATAGAGGGGGATGGATGTGGCTCGGGTGGTTGGGCGCCCGTCTCCCTTATGGAGGCACATGGGTTCGATCCCCAGGACCTCCCAGTAAAAATAAAAAAAGAAAAATATAGAAGGCATGTGGGCCACCAGGCTCCATGCGCGTGTGCACCACCAGGCCCTGCGAGTGGATGAGCCGCCAGGCCTGGATGAGCTGCCAGGCCCCATGTGCGGGTAGGTCATCAGGCCCCGTGAGCCACGCAGCAAGATGATGATGTAACAGGAGAGAGACACAAGGGAGAGCCAAGATGAGACACACTGAAAACCAGGAACTAAGGGGGCGCAAGCAGTAGGACGCCTCTCTCCCACATCGGAGTTTCCGAGGATCGAATCCCAGTGAAGACTGGAGGAGAAGGATGATGAAAGGGCAGGAAACAGACACGACAGATGTCCAGTGAATGGACACAGAAACAGCAAAAACCAGGGGTGGGGGTGGTGGTGGTGGTGGTAAAAGTGGATCAAAGTAAATAAAAAAGTAAATAAATCCTTTAAAAAATGTATAGGGGAGGAAGATACGGACTGTAGTTAGTAGTAATAACTGACGATGCCCTTTCATGGTTTGTTAACAGATGTTTCACAATAATGCGGGGTGTTTGTGGGGGAGTGATGTGTGGGAGCCCTGCATGATGTTATGCATGTTTGTTCTGTAAGTTCACGATGTTTACTGAACACTTACAATTTATGTATGTTCATGTCTGAATGATATACTTCAATAAATTGTTTAAGAAAAGAAAGGGGGCACAAATACTGCTAGCGTTTCAAAATTCTACGAAATTATGAAAAACAAGTGGCAATTACTCATAACAATTTAGTACATATATTGGAGCTTTTTTTAACAAATCAATTTTTGATACATATTAATAAAGCATAAATCCATTCAAAGTGTACAATAAATGGTATTTGGTATAATCACATAGTTGTGCACTCATCACTTGAATCATTTTTAGAGTCTTTTCATTATAGTAATAATAATAAAAACAAAAAACAAACATAACTCATCACCTCTCAATCTCTCTGTGTTTCCCCTGCTCTACATAGTTGCTATTCTCTTTCCTGCTCTCTAGTATTTTGTATTTATATTTTATAAAATGGGTCTTATATATGCAAAATCACCCATATATTTATTTTACATGAGGTTTTACTATGTTATACAGTCCTTTGTTACATTTTTTGGCTTTCCTTCTAGTAAAATACAACACCTTAGACTTTCCTTTTCAATGCTGTCTTACCCATAAAATAGCTCTACTAGTTACAAACACTATGACGTACTTCCACATTTCTATTCATTTCCAAAGATTAAAAAACAACCTTGTTAACAATTCTACACAGATTAACCCTTGGCTTTCCATTCTCTACACTCATTCTATTTTCTGATGACTTATATTCTAATCATTAACTTATGAGTTTACACAATATATTTAGTTCATAATAGTGCAATCATACAGTACTTGCCTTTTTGTGTCTGGCTTTCTTCGCTTAACATAATGTCCTCCAGGTTTAACCATGTTGTCATATGCTTCAGACTTCATTTCTTCTTACCACTGCATAATATTCCGGTGTGTGTATACACCACAATTTGTTTATCCATTCAATGGTTGATGGATACCTGGGTTGTTTCCAACTTTTGGCAATCATGAATAATGCCACCATGAATATTTGTGTGCAGGTATCTGTTTGTGTCATTGCTCTCAGTTCTTCCGGGCATATCCCTAGTAATGGTATTGCCAGGTCACATGGCAAGTCTATAGTCAACTTCCTTAGGAACAGCCAAACATCTCTCCACAGTGCCCATACCATTCTACATACCAATTAAAAGTGTATAAAGATTCCTATGTCTCCGCATTCTCTCCAACAGTTACAGTTTTCTGATATCTCATTGTAGCTTTGATTTGCATTTCCCTAATAGCTAGTATTTTGAACATTTTTTCATGTGTTTTTTAGCCATTTGTATTTTCCTTTGGACAATTGTCTTTTCAAGCCCATTGCCCATTTTTTAATCCGGTAGTTGGTTGCTTTATTTTTGAGTTTTAAGATCGGTTTATATATCATGGATATTAAACCCTCTTGAGTCAGCTGCCTTTCACTCTTTTGACAAAGTCCTTTGAGGGGCAAAAGTATTGAATTTTGAGGAGGTCCTATTTATCTATTTTTTCTTTTGTCCCTCATCTATTGGGTGTAAGGTTTAAGAAACTACCACCTACCATAAGCTCTTAGAGATGATTTCCTACATTTTCTTCTAGGAGTTTTATGGTTGTCAATTGTTTAATTTAGATCCTTGATCTATTTTTAGTTAATTTTTGTATAAACTGTGAGATGGTTGTCCTTTTCTTTCCTTTGGATATGGTGTAATAGTTAGCCAAAGGGGTGCTAATGTGAAATACCAAAAATGGGTTGGTTTTAATAAAGGGTATTTATTTGGGGTAGAAGTCCACAGTTACGAGGCCATAAAGCATAAGTTTCTTCCCTCACCAAAGTCCATTGTCACGTGTTGGAGCAAGACAGCTGCCGACATTTGCCCAGGGTTCAGGCTTCTTAGGTTTTTCTCTTCCCGGGGCTGCGTTTCTCTCCGGGCTTAGCTCCTGGTTCCTCCACAAGGTCAGCTGTAGACGATCAGGCAAATGGCTTGCCTCTCTTCTCCTGGGGCCTTTTTTTAAACATCAAAACTGCTTCTCAAAAGACTGCTTTAACTTTGTTCTTGCCATGCCTTTTATATTTGATTCCCCACCCTCTAAGG
>JAQZBX010000552.1:0-104798 GCA_029593785.1 Cabassous unicinctus | reverse complement strand
TTTTTTTTTTTTTTTCTTTTTCAGTCAAGCTAAGGGTTTATCAGTTTTTGTTAATCTTCTTGAGGATATAACTTTGGTTTTGTTGATTATCTCTTTTTGTATTTGTTCTCAATTTGATTTATTTCTCCTCTACTCTGTTATTTATTTCTTTCTACCTGGTCTTTGATTAGTTTTCTGTTCTTCTTCCATTTTCTCTAGGTATTCAGTTAGGTTTTTTTATTTTAACATTGTCTTCTTTTTTAATGCTGGCATTAAGGACAATAAATATCACTCTCAGCACTGCCTTCACAATATCCCATAGTTTAGATATGTTATTTTCTCCTTTTCATTCACTTGGAGATATGTACTGATTTCTCTTGGAATTTCTGCTTCACTCACTGATTGTTTAAGAATGTGTTGTTTAACATCTAAATAGCTGTGAGTTGCTTTCTACTTCATTCTATTATGATGAAAGAAAGGGCTTTGTGTAATTTCAATCATTTTTAAAGGTATTGAAACCTTCTGTGACCCAACATATGGTCTATCATGGAGAAGGATCCATGAGCAATAGAAAATAATACATCCTTCTCTTTTTAGGTGCAATATTCTATATATGTCTATTAGATCTAGTTCATTTATCATATTGTTCAAGCTCTGCTTTGTCCTACTGATCCTGTGTCCAGATGTTCTATCCAGTAATGAGAATCATGTGCTGAAATCTCCAATTATTTTAAAGACTATTTTTCCCTTCAGTTTTGCCAGTGTTTGCTCCAATATTTTTGAGCAAATTAGTTAGCTGCATTAATGTTTATTATTGTTATTTCTTCTGCATGAATTGCCCATATTATTAGCATATTAAGCCCTTCTTCATCTCTCTTAGCAGTTTGGCATTTAAATTATATTTTGCCCTTTATTAGTCTAACTACTTTGGCTCTTTTCTGGTTACTGAATGTGTGGAATATTATTTTTTTCAAACTTTCATTTGTATCCTATGTGTGTCCATGCATCTAAGGTTAGTCTCATGTAGACAGCACATAGATGGCTGATTTCTAAAAAATCCATTCTGCCTGTCTGTGTATTTTGACTGGTGGTTCAGTCCATTAACATTCAATGTTATTATGGTAAAGGCGTTTCTTATTTCAACCCTTTTATGCTTTGGCTTTCCATTATCATATCTTACTATTGTCTTTCTGTTTATCCTTTTTGTTACCCTTACTCTGGGGAGGAAACCCTAAAGGCCTGAACTTTTTCCTTCACATTTCCCCACCTCTACACTCTCCTAATGTGTCCAGTACTCTTCATCCTGTTGTTCCCTGCTGCCCTAAGATGTTGCTGCACGTTTAATTCTGACCTAGCCCCTGATGGGGGTGTGGTTGAGTCTGAGGCTGTCCTCCTT
Source organism: Cabassous unicinctus (assembly GCA_029593785.1). Taxonomy (NCBI): domain Eukaryota; kingdom Metazoa; phylum Chordata; class Mammalia; order Cingulata; family Chlamyphoridae; genus Cabassous; species Cabassous unicinctus. The sequence goes on along the minus strand of JAQZBX010000552.1, from coordinate 103,423 downwards.
GCTAAGATGAAACTATTGCACAGCTCTCAGGCACTGATTGCAGTTACCTAATCAACTGCCACAACCTTTGCTAATCTCCCCCGGTCCCCCCAGGTGACAGGTTAAATATGCTGCACTGCTTTGAAAGAGAATGTTCAAACTGTGCAGCTCTTCCTTTCCTTCCTGGAGCACATTGGAGATTGTAGTGCAGCAACCCTTTAAGGTGGGCAGGGTGAATCTACCTGCTCTGCCCCAAGAAAGTGATCAAAGTGCACCCAAGTTACACTCCTGCTGGGTGTGGGGTCCCAAGCCTTGGCTGCTGCTGATTCTCCACCTGGTGCACTGAACCTGATCCCTACCATCCCAGAAGTCTGAGTGTGTTTTGCAATCATACTCACTTCATTTTTCCTTTGGGGATGGGGAGATTGCACAAAGGCTGTCAGCTTCTATGTGTAATAAGTTTTACAATTAGGGAGTGAGAATTCTCCAATTTCATTCCTCTTTTTGATAGTGGCTTTGATGTTTCGGGCCCCTTAAAAGTCCATATAAATTTGATTATTGGCTTTTCCATTTCAGCAAAGAAGGCTATTGGAAGTTTTATTGGGATTGCGTTGAATCTGCAAATCACTTTGGGAATAGTATTCGATTTCATGAACACAGAATGTCCTTCCATTTATGTACATCTTCTTTGATTTCTTTTAGCAATATTTGGTATTTTTCTGTTTACAAGTTCTTTATTTCATTAGTTAGATTCAGTCATTGATATTTGTTTTTTCATTTGCTATTTTGAATGGAATTTTTTTTCTTGATTGCTTCTTCTGATTGTTCATTGCTTGTGTATAGAATCACTGTGATTTTGGGTTTTGACCTTGTACACTACCATTTTGCTGGATTTATTTATTAGCTTTAATAGATTTCTTGCATATTTATTCAGTATTTTCTGCATATGAGACCACATCATCTGCAGTAAGGGAAAGTATTACTTCATCATTTTCAATTTAAATGTCTTTTATTTCTTTATCTAACGTAATCAAACTTGGAAGAATTCCCAGAACCATGTTGAATAACAGTGGTGACAGTAGGCATCCTTGTCTTTTGGCTGATCTTAGAAGTGTTTCACCATTAAGTAGGATGTTAGCTGTGGGTTTTCCTATCTGCTGTTTACTGTGTTGAGGAAGTTTCCTTACCTTCCTATTTTTCTGTGTGTGTGTGTTTTTTTAATCAAGAAAGGGTGCTGGAATTTGACAAATTTGTTTGTGTGTCAATATAGATGATCATTTTTTTTCTTTCACTGCATTAATGGGTTTATTACATTAATTAATATTCTTGTGTTGAACCAACTTTGCCTACCAGGGATAAATTCCAATCGATCATGGTATATAATTATTTCAGTATGCTGTTAGATTCTTTTTGCTAGGATGTTTTAAAGATTTTTGCATCCTTATTCATAAAAGATATTGGTTTGCAGTTTATTTTCTTGTGTTATCTTCATGTGATTTTGGTATGAGGGTGATGTTGGCATCATAGAATGAATTAGAGTGTCTGCCTTCCTCTTCAAGTTTTCAAAGACTTTGAGAAGAATTGGAGTTAATTCTTCTTGGCATGATTGTTAAAACTATCCTGTGAAACCATCTGGTTCTGGAATTTTATTTTTCTTGGGCAGTTTTTGATGTCTGATTCCATCTCTTACAAGTAATTTGTTTGTTGTGATCTTTTTCTTCTTGAGTTAATGTAATTAGCAGGTGTGTTTCTAAGAATTTTTTCTATTTCATCTATGTTATCTAATTTATCAGCATAAAATTGTTCATAGTATCCTTTTTATTTCAGCTGTGTCATTAGTAATGTCCCCTTTTTCATTTATCATTTTCATTAGTTGGAATTTGTCTCATTTTTTCTTTTTCAGTCTAGCTAATTGTTCGCCAAATTTATTTATCTTTTCAATGAACCAGGTTTTGTTTATTCTATTTTTTTATTGTTGTTCTCTATTTCATTTATCTCAGCTCTAATTTTTGTTATTTTCCTCCTTCTATGCACTTTGGCTCTAGTTAACTCCTCTATTTCTAGTGCTTCCAGGTTTGGAATGAGGTCTCACATTTGAAGTGTTATATTGTTTTCAATATGAATGTTTAGAGCTATAAATTTCCCTCCCTGCACTACCTTCACTGCATCCCAAAACTTTTAGTAGGTTGTATATTCATTTTCATTTCCCTCAAGATATTTCTTTATTTCCCTTGTAATATCCACTTTAACCCATTGGTTCTTTAAGAGTATGTTGTTTCATTTTCACATAATTATTAATTTTCCATTTGTCCCACTGTTATTGATTTTCTATCTTCATTCCTTTATGGTCTGTTAGGTCTATGTGGTTTAGAGTATTGTTCAAGAGTTCTTTTTCCTTATCAATCTTCTGGCTATATGTTTTACCAATTATTGAAAATGGCATATTAAGTTTCCTGCCTTTAATATAGAATCATCAATTTCTCCCTTTGTAACTCTTGGGGCTTTGCTGTTAGGTTACTAAATATTTACAGTTGCTATATCTTCTTGTTGAATTTCCCCTTTATCAATATATAATGATTGACTTTGGCCTTATAACTGTGTTTTAATTTAAAATTTATTTCATCTCTTATTGGTATATCTACCACAGTTCTCTTTTTATTACTACTTATATTTTATATTTTTTTATCCTTTTGCTTTCAATCAAGTTCTATTTTTGATTCTAAAATGAGCCTTTTGCAGACAACATATAGGGTCATGAGTTTTTATCCATTCTCCCAATCTTTGCCTTTTTACTGGAGAATTTAAACATTTTTATTTAAAGTTACTCCTGATAATGCAGGACTTCCTTCTGCCTTTTTGCTATTTAACATTTGTACATCTTATACCTTTTTTGTCCCTAAATTGTTCTGTTAATGTCTACTTTATATTTATTTAATTTTTGTTTGGTAACATATTGAGTGCCTTCTCTTTTTCTATCTGGATACATATTTCATCTATTATCCTTGTCATTACCATAGGGTTAAAATTTAGCATCCTGGGAAGCAGATGTGGCTCGAGTAATTGGGCTCCTGTCTATGATATGGGAGGTCAAGGGTTAAATTCCTGGGGCCTCCTGGTGAAAAGCAAGCTGGCCTTTGTGGCAAGCTGGCCTGAGCAGACAGCTGGCCCACACAGAGAGCTGGTACAGGAAGATGATGTGACAAAACAAGGCACAGAAGAGAGACAATAAGAGACAAAGCAGACCAGGGAGCTGAGGTGTCACAAGAAAAAGGGCAGCCTTTCTCCACTCTGGAAGATCCCAGGATCAGTTCCCACTGCCACCTTAAGAGAAGACAAGCAGAACAGAAGAACACATGGACAGCAGACAAAAAGTATAAATAAAGAGGGGGGGGGTAATAAATAAATAAATAAATCTTTTTTTAAAAAATTAACATCCTAAATATATAACACTCATAATTAGTTTGATACCAGCTTAGGGTTAGTAGCATGAACATATAATTTTCCCATAACCCTTTGTCCCTCCACTTTTTTTTGGCTTATTTCCACTTATAACTTTGTACATTGTATGTCCAAAACCATAAATTTTTCATTACTTTTTAGGCATTTGCATTTAAGAACATGTAGGAAGACATCGTGTTTCATACCAAACAATACACTGCAATCTTACTGGCATTCATAATTACCCAAATGGTAATGTTCACCTCAGGTCTTTATTTCTTGTTTTTCTTTCTTTCTTTTCATTTTAAAAGCAATTTATTGAAGTATATCATTCATGCATGAACATACATAAACAATAAGTGTTTAGTAAACATTGTAAACTTACAAAACAAACATGCATAACATCCTACAGGGCTCCCATACATCACCCCGCCACAAATACTTCACATTCTTGTGAAACATTTGTTAACAAATTATGAAAAAGCTTTGTCAAAGTATTACTACTAACTATAGTCTGTATCTTACTCCCCTATAATTTTTTTAAAGGATTTATTTATTTACTTTTATCCATTTTTACCTCCACTGTTTTTGCTGTTTCTGTGCCCATTAGGTGGGCAATTCTCTGTGTTCATTTCCTGCCCTCTTTTCTCATCCTTCTCCTCCTGTCGTCACTGGGATTTGATTCTCGGAAACTCTGATGTGGAAGAGAGGCATCCTACCACCTGCACCGCTATATTTCCTGGTTTTTTGGCATGTCTTGTCTTGGCTTTCCCTTGTATCACTCTCCTGTTATGTCATCATCTTGCTGCATGGCTCATTGGGGCCTTATGGCACACCCGTGCATGGGATTTGGTGGTGTACTTATTCATGGGGCTTGGTGGTGCACCCATACGAGGGTCCTGGGGGGCTCACCCACTTGCAGGGCCTGAGGGTGTACTCACACCTTCTATACCCCTCTTTTTAAAATTTTTATGGGAGGTCCAGGGGATCGAACCCAGGTCCCTCTATATGGGAGACGGATGCCCAACCATTTGAGCCACACCCATCCCCCTGCTATATCTCTTAAGGTTGACCAAAGATACCTTGAGTTATAGTCATTTCCCATACAGGATGGTCATACAATAAATCAGGCTTGGCTTATCACCAGCATTCTAAAAACCAGACCTAGGGAGAAAAACTAGGTCTGGAGACATATGCATGGCTTCTGATATAGCAAATATTTAGCCTACCCTAATTATCACAAAATAAGAACAGCAAGAATATTCACACATCATTATTTCTTTATGCCATTTCAAACCACTGTCTATTATCCTTTCTTTTCACTCTGAAGAACTCCACTTAACATTGTAGGATAGGTCTAATGGAGATGAACTCCCTCAGCTATTGTTTATCCGGGAATGTCTAACGTCTCCTCATTTTTAAATATTTTCCTTTGAAAGAAGCATTAGATTACAAAGAAGTTACAATGAAAATATAGGGTATTCCCATGTAGCCCACCTCTCCCCCTCCCCCACTTTTCCCCATTAACAATATCCTTTATTAGTGTGATATAGTTGTTACAATTGGTGAACACATATTGAAGCATTGCTACTTACCATGGACTATACTTTACATTATAGTTTACACTTTGCACCACACAAGTTTATAGGTTCTGACAGAATGTATAAGAGTCTTTATCTATTATTGCTGTCATGCAGAACAATTTCAATGTCCCCAAATTGCCCCATTTTGTAACATTTCTTCCTTCTCCCTCCACTCAGAATCTCTGGTGACCAATGCCTTTAAATCAATGTTACAAGTTCTTATATTGCTAGAATAATAAGTCTGTTTTAATCCATAGTTGCATTCATCCCTTGTGTTTGTTCATTCCTCAATCTTGAGGATTTTAGGATAGTGATGTTCATTCTGTGTCAGATTTAGAAGGAACTTCAATCCCATGGGCCAGATGGATGGAATGATCTTCCTTGCCATTGTGGACACTCTCTTTTCTGGGATGGGTGTTGTCCATTAACATACTATTTTAAGTTGTCCTGTGTGAGGCCAGGGAATTAAAAGTAGGTGGTGCAACTCTCCTGAGATTCAGGGCAGAATCAGCAGATGAACAGCCAGAAGATTTAAGTCTCTGGGACATATATTTAGTGAGTCTTGCTGGATACAAAATTATGGTTGGCAGCTGTTTTCTTTCAACATATTAAGTATTTCATTGCACTTCCATCTTGTGACAATGGTTTCTGATGTGAAATCAACACTCAACCAAATTGGGACTCCATTTGCATAGCATATTTTTTTCCGTTTTATAAAATTAAAAAATATAACCAGTCTTTATTTTTTATTTCAATTTAATTTAAGTTAATTTTTAAATAGGCAATGCAATACATTTACATAGTACAAAATTGAAAATGTACAAAGAATATTCATTGAAAATTCTCCATTTACCTCTATCATTTACTTTTTTTCCTTGAAAAACATTTTTTATATGTGTAAAACATTAATATTATTTTTCATTCTGAAGGGGAACCTCAGCAATAGGTTTTATTAAATATATTTTTTTTAATCTTTAAAAGATGCTTAAGTTACATAAATGTGACACAAAAAATATGAAGATTCCCATATGCCCCACTCCCCAAACCTCCCACATTCTCCCACATAAACATTTCATTAGTATGGCACATTCATTGCAATTGATAAATGCATCCTGGGGCTTTGCCATTAAGCATGGACCATAGATATCATTGTAGTCTACACTCTCTCCTACACAGTTCTGCATATTATGTGATGATATAAAATGGCCTATATCTGTCATTGCAACATCACTCAAGATGATTCTAAAGTCCCAAAAAAAAAAACCCTGTGTTATCACTGTTTTTCCTTCTCCCTGCTGCCAGAGCCTCCAGTGGCCACTGGCTCCACATCAGTGTTGTAATTTCTTCCATTGCTATAACCACATTTTGTCTATAGTAGAATACCAGTAAGTACACTCTAGTCAATAGTTCTTTCCTCAATCCTGAGAATTCTAGGATGATCATGTCCATTCCACCTCTAATTGAGAGGGGACTTATATCCCATGGGGAAGATGGATGGCACTATCTTGCTTGCAGTTGCAGACTCTGTTCCTTGGAATGATTGTTGTCCATCATCATCTCCTTGTTAGTTGTCCTGGGTGAGTCCAATGAGCTGTTGAGTAGGTATTGCAACTCCACTGTTGTTCTGGGACCAGTTGGCACATGACAGCCCAAAGACTCAAGTCATTTGGACATACACCTACAAGCTCTAGCATCAAGTAGTGAATTAAATAGAAGGGATAGAAGAGTCATGTGTAGGGAAAACATAATTGAGTCCATCTCTGTCAATCTCAGAAGCACAAACCCCAAAGTAGAACCCACTGGAAAGGCACCAAACTCCAGAGCTACCTGCACTGACCATAAGACCTGGGTGTCTCCAGAGCCCTCAGGAACCCCACTATTTAGGGGAGTATCCACTTTGGCAGTTTATGAGATCCTGCTGAGATGTGCATAAGCGTTACCTCAAGGATGACCTCCTGACTCATTTTGAAGGCTCTTAGTCATATAAAATCATTTGTCTTTACCTTTTTTTATTTTTTGTGGGTAAAAATCAAATTTTTCACAATACATACCAATATTTGTAAAATGATATATAAATACATATGCATATATGTGCATTTGCTTACATAAATGTTATTATATATCTATATATATATTTTTAAAGGTCTGTAGATTACCTAAATATTACTCAAAAATTACAGGGATTCCCATGTACCCCACCTCCCACACCTCCCACAACATCCAACCCCAACATCCTTCATCAATGTGGCACATCACCCACAATGGATATACACATCCTGGGGCCTTGCCACCAAGCACAGACCACAGTTCACATCGTAGACCACACTCTCTCGCATGCAGTTCTGCATGGTATATGGTAGATGCAAAATGGCCTACATCTTTTGCCGCAATGCCACTCAGGACAACCCCCAAGTCCTGAAAAAGCCCCTGTATTTCAACTGCCCCTCCCCTCCCTCCCCAAAAATGCCCACTGGCCACCAGCTCCACCTCACTGTTACAATTTCTTCCATTGCTTGAATCACAATATGTCTACAACAGAACACCACCAAGTCCACTCTAGTCCATAGCTTCTCCCCAAATCCTGAGGGGACTGGGATGGTGATGTCCATTCCACCTCCAAGTGAGAGAGGGCTTATATCCCATGGATATGGTGGATGGGATTATCCTGCCTGCAGCTACAGGCCCTCTCCATTCCCTGGGATGTCCATTGCCCATCGTCGTCTCCTAGCCAAGTGACTTGGATGAGTCCATTGAGCTGTAGGGTAGGAGTTGCAGCTCCACGAGATTCCAGGCACAGCTGGCACATAGGTAGGCCAGAGGCTCCAGTCTCTGGAAGTACACCTAAAAACTCCAGCATCACATATAGGTTTGAATAGAAGGGACTGATGGACCATGTGCAGGGAGGACTTATTTGAGTCCAACTCTGTCATTCTCAGGAGCACAGATTCCAAAGAAGAGCCCACTGATAAGGCGTCAATCTCTGGGCCTATCCCCACTTATATAGGACCTGGGTGTATCCAGAGCCCTCAGGAGCCCCTCTGTGTGTGGTGATATCCACTTTGGTGTTCTATGAAATCCTACTGAGTTGTGCATAAGCATTACCTCTGGGATGACCTCCCAACTCTCTTTGGAGTCTCTTAGCCACATGAAATCATTTGTCTTTACCTATTCCCCCTTTTATTCAAGGTCTGTTTCGAATCGTGTTGCCAGTTGGCACTTCATATTAATCCCTCATTGCCAGGGAGGCTCATTCCCGGGAGTCATGTCCCACGTTGGGGGGAAGGTAATACATTCATATGCTGAGTTTCGCTTGGAGAAAGGCCACACCCTAGCAAGAAGGAGGCTCTCAGGAGGCAACTCTTAGGCACCCCAAAACAATAGGCTGTTTCAATTTTGAAAGCAAAGGCTCATAAGCATAGCCATCAATATCAAGGGCCCATCACTGAATCATCTTCCTTCACCAGTCATTGCCCCTGCACATGGGGGACTGTTGCTGCTCCATTAGAGAATGTGGCAGAGGTCTCCAGGATGGTAATTCAATATGCTCTCTGTTATTGTGTGAGCTCCACCAACTGTGACAAAGCCCTGTGAATATATGAATATTTTACTACACTTTATATGTATGCCCAGGTGAACTTCCTACCATGTATCCCCTATCACTGACACTCCACACCAATCATCCATTTGTCCAATGAACCAATGATCCACCATTTGTGTAGCATATTTCTTTTCTCTTTCAACTTTCAGAACTCTCTCCTTGAACTTTGCATTCAATAGTATGATTAATATATGAATGCGTATATTTTTCTTTATGTTTAATCTGTTAAGTGTTCTCTGTCTTTCCTGAATATGCATATTCACATATTTTGCTAAATTTGTGAAGTTCTCTGTCATTATTTTTTTGAATATTCCTTCTTCTTCAGATGCAAGGTAATTTAGGAAAAGGAAAGACGAGTCTAAGACCTGGCAGGAAAACATGGCCATGAAACACGTGGCCATGGAAACCCCCCTCGAAACCCCCTGAGGAGAAGACTTCCACCAAGAAGTCTGACAGAAGTATCCCACAAGAACACGACCATGAGAACCCCATTTAGAACAAGAGTGGAATCAGATCTCTGTCAGAGTCAAGGGAAAGCTGCATGTTTGGTCAAGGAGCTTCACCATTGGCTCCCTGATGAACTGATGGGTGGGGTAACCAATCAGAATAGCAAATAGCAAATGGGCCCTTCCCCCAACATTATGAAAGGAAGGAATAAGTATAACTTTATAAATGTAGCCCCACAAGTCCAAAATGCTCTCTCTGCCTAGAGGAGCCCACATTTGTAGGTTCAGGTGCACAATCATATTCTTTTCTCCCAATTCTCAATAAACTACTGGCCAAACAAAACTGGCATGTTCTTAAATTATTTTTATGTAACATAGCCAAGAAACTAGAGAAATCCATCATCCCTGACTTCCTCCGACTTCACTCCTTTACTCTTTCTTCTCCTTCTAGGACTCAAATGTGTATATAAGTAAACTTGAGAGTGTCCCAGCGATATCTGTGGATATTTTCACTTTTAATAATTCTTTTTTCTTTCTGCTCCTCAGCCTGACTCCTTTCAAATGCTTTTTCTTCTTTTTTCACACTTTCTTCTGCCAGCTCCAATCTGCTCTTTAAATCATCCTGGGAATTTTTCATTTCTGGAAATTTGTTTTAAACTCCAATAATTCTGTATGGCTCCTTTTAAATATTCTCTATCTTTATTAAGATTCTCATATTGCTCACTCATTGTTTTCCTGGTAACCTTTAGTTCTTTCTCTGGATTTTCCTTCATCATCTTGAGTGTTTTTAAGATCACATGTTTTTCAAAGTGGTTTTCCCATGTCCATATTGTGGTCTTAATCATTGATATTTTCTGGATATTTGTCCCCTTGAATTGGATGGACCATCATTTCCTGTTTCTTGTTTGTTTGTTTGTCTTGTATTCTATTTTTGCATGTTATACATTTTAATATTTTACCTTAATTCTGGGATTTGTTCCCTGAGATGTCTGTTTCTTGATTTTGTTACCAATTGGTGATAAAAGAGAGGATTTCTTGAGCTTCACCTCCCCCATAAGAAGTGTCTACCCAAGGCATAAGTGATGTGCAGGACTTTCCCTGTGTTTCTATGCCTCTGTCTTGTCCTGGCCTTTTGCTGATTACTTGTTTCAGAGTTCTTTTTACAGGAATTTATTTGTTCCCTTCTCTTTCCCAGGAGACAGACTCTCCTTTCCTGTATGTTTCTATGTTTAATACCACAAGCCTTTCAGACTATCAGCCTCTATATTTATTTACTTTCCTTTCTTTGTCTCAAGCTGCTTTTGCCTAGAGGGCAAATTCAGGGAGGAGGGGCGCACTGGAGAGGACTCTCTGAAATCAATCTTTCCTGCTGAAACAGGGCCAGGACCCCAGGAAGGACTCTAAAGTGCCCTAGGGAGGGATCAGGAAGGACTCCAAGAGCTACTCCCACAGCTCCTCAAAGTTAATCTTTCTTGTCCTGACCAGAAAATGCAGCCTCTCAAATGTCCCCAGCAGCCCTGAATGACCATCTTGTTTTTAAGTCTCCTCCACTGTGTCCTTTTTCAGGGTTGGATTCAAACAATGGCCACCCTCAGAGTCAGGCACCCAGTGATCTGAAGTAGCTGATCTAAAGCCTTGAACAGTGCTTGGCCATGTTCACCACTCTCCTTGGGGAAGAGGATTCTTATGCTCCTCTGTCACAAGCCATCTAGCCATGTATAGACGACAAATTGGCCTGATTCAAGAGTAGGGAATGGGTGCCAGTACCCACTGCATGGAGAGAGATATTTTTGTTCTTTATTGTAATTTATCAGCACCCCTGCTCTTTTTTGGATGCTGTACAGTGTTCTTCTGACCTTTGGAATTTCAAAATATTTGTTTCAGACAGTTCCTGCTTGTTTAATAGTTCTGGTGGAAGAACTGAGACCTGGAGCTCCCTACTTGGCCATCTTCTCACAATCCTTTACATCACTAGTTATTTTTATTATATTCATTTTCTAGAGAATATCTGCCAAAAACTGAAGTATATTTTGCTGTAGTTTTTCTTTAGAATAGAACCTATATTTCATTGGTGGTATTGATAACTTGTTTCCATTCTCATTTATTCATGATAAATTAAGGTAGAGCTCGATCAATTTGGTTGATTATTTCAAGGAAAACAATTTGCTTATGGTAATTTTTCTTGGTTTCTCTATTTTATGTATCATTCATTTATGCTCTTTATTTTTTTTGAATTATATTCTTTTTTATATACTTACTGGAGGTTCATATTGCTCTTCTTTTCCTGGATTGAAGAGAGGGAAATGTAAGTCATCATCTATAGACATTTCTCCTTTTCCAGAATAAACAATAAGATATGCAAACTTCATTCTATGCACTGCTTTATTTTTATTAATATATAATACATATGGAAATACAAATATGAATTTATAAATATAAATATTTATATATAGTTAATTTTTAAAGTTTGCTTCTGCTTTATTTTTGTCTCATTATTTGGTAAATATATGTTTTTAAATTTTCAAATATTTTGCTGTTGTTGATATCTAATTTAATTCCATTTTGCTTACAGAACTTCCTATGTAAAATTAATTCTTTTTAAAATCATGGATACTTGTTTAATGGTATTTATGTGTATAGTTTCAAAGAAATCAATAATGAAGACCACAATGATCTGCTGCTAAACAACTACAGAATTTCTAGAATAAATAGTTCCAGAAACACTACATGATTGTGATGATATTGCTAAACTAACCTTCCTGCATATTAATGGTATTCCAGATGTTATGATAGTTCACAATAATTTGAGCAGTTTCTTATAAAACTAATATTTACCAGCAAGTCAACCCTTTATTATGTCCTCCAGAGAACTGAATGACTACATCCAAAGGAGATTTGTACTTGAATGCTCACAGGAAATTTGCTCAAATTAACTAAGAAGTGGAAATGGAGCAAGTGACATCAATGTAAATCTTATAAATAATATTTACTGTTTTATAAGATAGAGTAATATAAAATTTAAAGACTAGACTCCCAATACATTGAATAATATAATGTATTTCAAAAATACTATTTTGAGATTTTTGAAAGAACTCATGCACAAAAAAGTGGTTATTGCATGAAGTAATTAATGTAAAGTTTTATAGCATAAAACATTAGCCACTGAGAAAATGAATAAATAACTGCCTAGTGTCTGCCTCTGTGTGAATGGAGAATGTTTTTAGGGCTGAATAGGAAGGAGAAAAAGAAATCACTGGTATGATGGTAATATGCTCTATTTGATAAGCATTTTGTTTAAGTAGTATTTTTTGATAAATATCAGTGAAACAAGAATATAAGATGAATGTGTTTAGCTGCAACATTATCCAAAAACAAAAAGACCTGTACTCAAACAAGTAACTGGCTTGTGTAGTAATGAAGAGTCATGATTCACACAACTTAATTTGACAATTATGTTTTAAAAAACACAAAGAAATGAAGTGGATTAAATGGATAGTAAAAATGATAAATCAATAAAAAATATAGCAACGTATTCATTGTAAAATATTACCTAAAATAATGGATATATAGAAGTTTGCTATACAATGTTGTAATCTTTACTACAAGACTCTTTTTTTCTATATGAAATGAAGTATAGAATTTTATTAATATACTTCCTATTGAATTTTTTAGTGGATGCAAGCAGAATTCCATAATGTACCCTGTATTAGTCAGCCTAAGGGGTGCTGATGCAAAATACCAGAAAACTGTTGGCTTTTATAAAGGGTATTTATTTGGGGTAGAAGCTTACAGTTACCAGGTCATAAAGCATAAGTTACTTCCTTCACCAAAGTCTATTGCCACATGTTGGAGCAAGATGGCTGTCAAAATCTGCAAGGTTTCTGGATTCCTGAGTCTCTGTCTTCCTGGGGCTTGTTTCTCTTTGGGCTCAGCTGCTCTGCTGTCCACAAGGCCAGCTATAGACTTTCAGGTGAATGGCTCATCACTCTTCCTGAGGCCTCTGCCTGTATTTAATGGTGACTTCTCTCTTTCCTCACGTATCTGCTTCTCTGTATGTTTACTTCTTAGGCTCCAGAATCAAAACTCCCATTCTCTTCTCTGCTATGTGGTTTTCTCTGTGAGTCCCTGCGGACCAAGGAGACAGGAACCCAACATCCTACTGATGTGGCCCAATCAAATCCTTAATCACTATTTAATCGAGTAAAAGTGAAACCTCTGAATCCAATATAATCTAATATGTGCAGAAGGACATACCAGTTACAAACATAATCCAGTATCTATTTTTGGAATTCATAAACAATATCAAACTGCCACATACTCTTTTAAAGTACCTAAAATAATAATCCTATATAACAAAACACATAGATTAAGGCACTTTGTTTTTTAGAAAAGTGTTACAAATTAAAGTAATTTCTTTTTGCTATCTAAAGGGAAAATTATTTATAATTTCATATGAAATAGTATTTTAAATGGTAGAAACACATTAAGTTCAAAAGGAAAACAGTATATAATATTGCAATTAATGAAAGATTTAAACAGCATTTCTTGAAATCTGTGTAAATTGTCATTTGAGATTGTTCTATAGCACTAGGAAATGTATTAAAATAATGAATGTATGAGATAGGATATAGGAAAAGATGTGAAGATAGTGTTATTTTTAAAATTTGATGTAAATATTAAATATTCTTAAACACTAGCATTGTTATATATTGATGTGCATTTCTTATAACACTTTTTTCAAGATTTTTTATGCCCTAATTGTTTAATAAACTTCATAATATACATATAAAGAAAACTTGCATCAAGTAAATAAATACAAAATACTAGGATATATACTGAATGAGTATTTTTATATATTGATATCATAATCACATTGTAGCCATTTGATATTTTTTATGAATTTGAAAAATAGATATTGGATTATATTTGTAAACTGGTCTGTTTCCCTGGGTATATTACATTGCATTAGATTCAGATGATTCACTTTTACTGTATTAAATTAAGATTGGATGTACCAAGAAGGAAATTTCAAAAAAAAATCAGTAACTATCTTGAATTGAATGAAAATGACAACATAACATATCAAAACCTATGGGATGCAACAAAAGCTGTACTGAGAGGGAAGTTTATTGCCATATATGCATGTTTCAAAAAACAAGAAAGAGCTAAAATCAAAGAATTAACTGCACACTTGGAGGAATTAGAAAAAGAACAACAAACAACTCAAAAGGAAGTAGAAAGAAGGAAATAACAAAGATTAGAGCAGAACTAAATGAAATAGAAAATAAGAAAGTGCTAGGAAAAATAATCAAAACCAAAATCTGGTTCTTTGAGAAGATCAATAAAATTGAAAAACTCTTAACTGGAGTAACAAAGAAAAAAGAGAGAAGATGCAAATACACAAAATAAGAAATGAGGAAGGGGATATCACCACCAACCTTACAGAAATAAAGAGTAACATAAGAGGATATTTAGAAAAATTATATGCCAACAAGAAGGATAAGTTAGAGGAAATAGTTAAATTCCTAGAAACACATAAGCAGCCTACATTGATGAAAGAAGAACTTGAAGAACTCAACAGATGTATCACAAGTAAAGAGATAGAATCAGTCATCAAAACCTCCCAACTAAGAAGAGCCCAGGACAAGATGGCTTCACAGTTGAATTTTATGAAATGTCCTGGAATGAACTAACACCAATCATGCTTAATTTCTTCCAAAAAATAGAAGTAGAAGGAACACTGCCTAACTCAATTTATAATGCCAACATTACCCTAATACCAAAACCAAACAAAGATGCCACAAGAAAGGAAAATTGCAGTCCAATCTCTCTGATGAACCTAGATATTAAAATCCTCAACAAAATATTTGCTAATCATATTCAACAACACATCAATTGAATTATACACCATGACCAAGTGGGTTTCATTTTGGGTTTGCAAGGATGGAGTAACATTTGAAAATCAATCAATGCAATACACGATACAAACAGATTGAAAGAAAAAAAAATCACATGATCATCCCTATAGATGCAGAAAAAGCATGTGACAATATAAAGCACACTTTCCTGATAAAAACACTGCAAAAGATAGGAAAAGAAGGAAACTTTCTCGACATGATAAAGGGTATATATGAAAAACACACAGCTAACATCATATACAAGGGTGAAATCTTATAAGCATTCCCTCTGTGATCAGAAACAAGACAAGGAGGTCCATTATCACCACTCCTATTTAACATTGTCTTAGAAGTATTTGCTCAAGCACTGAGGCAAGAAAAAGATATAAAAAGGCTCCAAATTGGAAAGGAAGAAGTGAAAATTTCACTATTTGCAGATGACATGATCCAATACATAGAAAGCACTGAGAAATCTACAACAAAGCTTCTAGAGCTTATAAATGAGTTTAGTGAAGTCACGGGCTATAAGATCAAAACTCAAAAATCAGTAACATTTCTGTACATCAATAATGAACAATCTGAGGAGGAAATCAAGAAAAAAAATACAATTTACAATACTAAATAAAAGTATCAAATACCTAGGAATAAACTTAACTAAATATGTAAAAGACTTATACACAGAAAACTACACAGCACTATTAAAGGAATGAGAAGAGACCTATGTAAATGGAAGAATATTCCCTGTTCATGGATAGGAAGACTAAACATCATTAAGATGTCTCTCCTACACAAACTAATATACAGATTTAATGCAATCCCAATAAAAATCAACACAGCATGTTTACTGAATTGGAAAAACTAACAATGAAATTTATTTGGAAGAGCAAGAGGCCCCAAATAGCCAAAGACATATTGAAAAAGAAAAATGTAGTTGGAGGAATCACACTACTTGACTTTAAAGCATACTACAAAGCTACAGTGGTCAAAACTGCATGGTATTGGCAGAGGGATAGACATAATGACCAATGGAACCTAATTGTCAGTACGTATACAGATCCCTGCATATAAAATCATCTGATGTTTGACAAGGCCATGATGCCTACTCAACTGGGAGAGAATGGCCTCTTCAACAAATGATGCCTGGAAAACTGAATATCCATACCCAAAAGAATGATAGAGGAATGCCATCTCACACCTTACACAAAAATCAACTCAAGATGGATCAAATATCTAAATATAAGAGCCAAGACCATAAAGGCCTTGGAAGATAATGTAGAGAGCATGTACAGGACCTTGTAATAGGAAATGGCTTCATGAACTTCACACCCAAAGCACAAGCAGCAAAATAAAAACCTTTTGCATTTCAAAGGAGTTTGTCAAGAAAGTGAAAAGACAGCCTACACAATAGAAGAAAATATTTGGTAACCATATATCTGATAGGAGCCTAATACAGAGCATATATAAAGAAATCCTATATCTTGAAAATAAAAAGACAAACAACCCATTTTAAAACTGAAAAAGCGATTTGAACAGACACTTCTCCAAAGAAGAAATACGAATGGCTTAAAAGGCACATGAAAATATGATCAACATCACTAGCAATTAGGGAAATGCAAGTCAAAACTACAATGAGATATCATCTTGCACCAATTAGACTGGTGGCCTTTAAAAAAGGCGGGGGACTACAAGTGTTGAAGAGGATTTGGAGGAATGGGAACCCTCATCCACATCTGGTGATATTGTAGAAATGCCCCACCATTGTGGAGGACAATTTGGCAGAACCGCAAATACTAAATATAGATCTGCCATATAACCCAGAAATTCCAATGCTGGATATATACCCAGAAGAACTGAAAGCAAAGCCATGAACAGATGTATGCACACCAATGTTCATAATAGCAATATTCACTATTGCTAAAAGTTGGAACAACCCAAATGCTCATCAACAGAAGAATGGGTAAACTCAATGTGGTGTATACATAGAATGGAATATTACTCAGGTGTAAGAAGGAATGCAGTACTACCACATGGGATAACATGGAAGAATCTTGAGGACCTTATGTTGAGTGAAGCAAGCCAGGCATTGAAGGACAAATATTACATTACCTCTCCGATATGAATTAAGCAAATTAAGCTGACTCAGAGAGCTAGAGTCTGGAAGATAGGTTTACAGGAAATAGGAAGGGAGAAGAAGTTTGTGGGCCAATGTCCATATGGGCAAAATCTATGACAAGATGGAAGTGAGTAGTTGTGCAGTGAAGAGGTATGACAGAAGTGTAAGGATACTATTGAGATGGGCAATGAAAGCTTGTCAGGGGGGTAGGTTGGGGAGTATCGGTTGGTTGGCCCGAGGAACTGGGAGGAGGTTTGGGGAAGGGAATAGGTAAACACAGGGGATAGGTGGGTACGTGAGTGAAATACAATGTTGAGAAAACTCTTTTGGCAATATGACAAGGAAGGGTTACTGGTTTGAGGTGTTGAATGGGGGGTGGCATTTGGGACAAGGCATTCCTGGGACAGTCTTCCAGAGAATGTGTGAATGATCATTTTGTCATAGTGTGCTGTATCAGTGGGGGAAGACCCACATTATGAATGGAAAGGAGTTGGACCCCCATGCTAGGAAGGACCAATATGTTCTCAAATAGAGGGAAAGTGTGTCTCTTGAAAGAATGGACAGTTACTAATAGGGGAGGATAGACTAATGTGTCCAGCCCTCAGCATTGTTGCAGGTATCTAAGAATCTTGTCCCTCAAGGAGTGAAGCGTGGTGGTCACTGTGGGCCCGGAGGGGGTGGGGAGTAATAGAAGAGATTGAAGAGGGGGTATTTGGGGGCAATGGAAATGTTCTGCATGATCATGCAATGATGGATACAGGCCATGTTAAATTTCATCAAAAAATTATAAAAGTGTGTGGTGTAAAATGTAAACCATAATGTAAACCATTGACCATGGTTGGTAGCTATTTTTCAATATTTATACATCATTTGTAACAAATGTACCATCCACATGTGCAAAGATTATTAATAGGGAAGGGAGAAAGAGGGAGGTTATTGGGTATATGAGAGTCCCCTATATTCTGTATGTAACCTTACTGTGACCTAAAACTTCTTTGAATACAAGGTAAAAAAAAAAGTAAGACACTGGGGAAGAAATGGAAGAAAATGCCACTAAACATACAGGACAACTGACATTACAGAGATGAAAGGCAAAATGTCAAAAAGTAATATTTTATTTTATTTTATTTTTTCATATTTATCATTTTCAATACCCTGATTTTCTTTACTTTATTTTAGTTTTAGAGTCTCTAAATTGTTATGTATTTTATATCTTATGTTTAAACTTACCATTATTATTTCATTTTCCTATTAATCAACTTTGACAATATTCTTGGCTTCATTTTTGAAGAGGTTTTGGATCACAAAAGGGTTACAACTATGGCGGGGGAGGATCAGTGGGGTGGGATGTCAGTGATGGGGGATACATGGAAGGAAGTTCACCTAGGAATTGATATAAGATATAAAAATATGTTCAAATGTTCATTGTGCATTGCCACAGTGGGTAGAGATTCACACAATAGAAAGATTATTGAATTCCCATCCTGGGGCACTCTGCCACATTCTCTAATGGAATAGCAAAAATCCCCGAAGTAAATGCGCAATGACTAGTGAAGAAAGGTGATCCATTGATGGGCCCTTGACATTGATAACTATGCTTATGAGACTTTTGCTCTTTAATTTGGAACTTAGCCTACTGTTGGAGACTACCTAAGACTTACTTCTTGAGAGCCTCCTTATTGCTCAAATGTGGCCTATCTCTAAGCCAGACTCAGCATATAAATGCATTAGTTTCCCCCCAGTGTGGGACAGTACTCCTGGGGATGAAACTCCTTGGCACCGAGGGATTAAATCAAAGCACTGACTGGTGATACAACTGGAAAAAGACCTTAAAGAAAAGCAGGTAAAGGTAAAGACAAATGAGTGTATATGGCTAAGACACTTCAAAATGAGTTGAGAAATCATCAGAGAGGTAACGCTTATGCACATCTCAGCAGGATCTCATAGAAGGCTAAGGTAGATACTACTCCAATTAGTGAGGATTCTGAGGTCCTGGAGGCACCCAGGTCCTACATACATATGGAGATATGGCAGATATCTCCAGAGTTTCCTGCCTTGCCAGTGGCCCTACTTTGGAGGTTGGCTCCGGACTATGACAGAGTTAGACTCAGATGTGACTTTTCTACAAATGCCTCTTCTGTCCTTTTATTTGAACCTAGAGTTGGTGCTGGGCTTGGCAAGTGTATGTCCAAGAGAATTGAATCTCTGGGCTGTCCACGTGCCAGCTGGGCTCTGAATCTCAATGAAGTTCCAATACCTACTCTCCAGTTCATTGGACTCACCCAGGACAACTAACCAGGAGATGATGGTGGACAACGACCATCCCAAGGAACTGAAAGAGTCTCTAACTGCAACCAAGAAAGTACCATCCATCTGCCCAATGGGATCAAAACTTCTTCTCAATTAGAGGTGCAGTGGGCAACACCATCCCCGACTCCTTGGGATTGGGGAATGAACTATGGACTAAAGTAGATGTTCTGGTATTCCACCATAGACTTATTGTGATTCTAGCAATGGAAGAAATTATACCATTCATGTGGATGCAGTGTCCCCTAGAGGTTCAGAGGGCAGTGAGAGAGAAATACAGTGGAAATATGGGGACATTTTTGGGTCTTGGGAATTTTCCTGAATGACATTTCAATGACAGATACTGGCCATTAAATATCTTGCCATAACTGACAAAATTGTGTGGGAGAGGGTATAAACTACAATGTAAACTATAATCCATGCTTGGTGGGACTGTTCTAAAATGTTTTCATCAATTATAATGAATGTACCACACTGGTGAAATATGTTGTTAATGTGGGAAAAAATGTGGGAGGTATAGGAAACAGGGCATATGGGAATCCCCTCTATTTTTATGTAACATTTATGTAATCTAAATTCCTTTTTAAAAATATTAAATATGTATTTTAAAAAAGAAAGTAGACCCACTATAATGGCTATTATTAAAAAAAAATTAAGATTGGAGTTTTGATTCGGCCATGTCAGTAGGACATTGAGTCCCTGACCCCTTCATGTGTGTAGACTCACAGAGAAAATGACAGGGCAAAGGAGAGCGGTTTAAGTTTCAATACTGGAGCACCAGGAAGTAAGTACACAGGAGAAGAACCTAAAGGAATATAGACAGCTCCGTAGACACAGCAGAGGCCCCAGAAAGAGAGATGAGCTTAATAGCCTACAGCTACAGCTGAGCCTGGAGAGAAAAGAGCTGAGGGGAGAGAGACAAGCCTTATACCAGCCTACAGCTGCCATTGGAAGAAGCTGGGATCATGAAGCCTTAAGAGGAAGAAGGATGGCTGAACCCTCATATACATCACCTGCCATTTTACTCCAACATGTGGTCAATGACTTTGGGTGAGAAAGGACCTCTTATGGTAACTTGAGTTGGACAATTTAGGGCCTTGTGACTGCAAGCTTCTATCCCAAATAAATACACTTAATAAATGCTAACAGATTTCTGGTACTTTGCATCAGCACCCTTTGCTGACTAATACACACATACATTTGTTAATTGTCAAAATATCTGTTTATCCATCTCTCTGTATCTTTCTAATTATATAAGCATCATATATTGTTTGCTTACATTATCTATGGATTTAGAATTTTATTTTTATTGTTTTTACTATTTTGTTTTGTTACATAAAGTAAAACAACTAGCAGAATTGGGAGTTGCCGATTTGTTCAGAAATAGACAGGTGGGCATCTCTCAAGAGCAAGGGTGGTTCCTAATAGGGCATGACAAACCAGTGTGTCAAGACCTCTTGTTTCATGTAACTATGAATCTTGTCAGCCAATGAGTCAAGTGAGGGGGTCATCATGGGCTCCAAGGGAATGGTGTGGGAGTAATACAATAGATCAAACAGGGAGTATTTAGTGGTCACTGGAAATATTCTTCATTACCATACAGTGATGGACATAGGGCATGGTAAATATCATCAAAATTTATAAAAGTGTATGGTCTAAAATGTAAACCATAGTGTAAGTCATTGACAATGCTTAGTAGCTATGCTGCACTATTTGTTAAAACAATGCTACCATCCACATATAAGAAGGTATTAATATGGGAGGGGAGGAAAGGGGGAGGATGTTGGGTA
The DNA here is from genome assembly GCA_029593785.1 of Cabassous unicinctus. Lineage (NCBI taxonomy): Eukaryota > Metazoa > Chordata > Mammalia > Cingulata > Chlamyphoridae > Cabassous > Cabassous unicinctus. The sequence continues at coordinate 82,272 of JAQZBX010000552.1, read as the reverse complement.
TATGAGAGTCTCCTGTAATCAGTGTGTGACTTTGTTGTACCTAAAACTTCTTTGAAAACAAAATGTAAAATAGTGAGACACTGGGGAATGAGAGGGAGAAGGTGCCACGGTACAGACTGGACACCAGATAATGCAGTGATGAAAGGCAAAAGGTTAAAATTTTTTAAAATACATTTTTCATTTTTTTAGTATCCCAATCAATTAATTTTATTTTTGATTCTTTTTTTAATTTTTATGTATTTTATCTCTTACATTTAAACTTATCATTATTATTTCATTTTCCTATTTGAATAATACACCATATCTTTTTTTGTTGTTGTTGTTGTTGATCTTCAACTTAAATTTATGTTCCCAAATCATGCAAAAGCTGCCCACGGATGGACAGACAGCTCAATACGGGCCTCCGGACACCAGAAACCTCCAGCTGTGGGACCTAGGGCCAGAACTTCAGGGCCGGGCAGCTTCAGGTTGGGCCCCTCACTGGTTGTGGCTGCTGTGGCCTTCATCCCAAGCTGCAGACAGTGCTGGCCCAGCCACTGTGGGTGGCGATGGAGAGGGACCCCAGCAAGAACATCCTGTTGGTCTCTTCTGCTCCTGGAGGCAAACCCGCTTTTCCCGAAGCTCATCACAGAGGGGAAGGGATGGGCATGGGGCAAGGTCCTGCTACAGAGCCTGAAGCAAAAATTAAACAGACACACAAATTGGTAGTAGCACCCAGAGGCACTGGAGCCACTTCTGGGGAGATTTTGAAAGGAAGGGGTCTCGGCTGTACTCCACTCTTGAGACTGACTACTCCCCAAGACTTCAGCAAAGGAGGGCAGGTCAAATCCAGGCGAGGTCTCTGTCCATATGGTGGTTGGTAGTGAGTTTTCCCATCACTCCAAAAGGAGGAGCCCAAATAGAGCCTTCTGGGTGGAGCCCTCCAAGTCTGTAAACAGTTCAGTCGAAGCCGGAGCATAAGCTGGTTGCCGCCTCAGCTTCCGGTCCAGCTGAAGCTGTGTTCACACAGAACATGTGACCTCTGGCGTTTTGGAAATCTGAGGTTCGCTCTCTGCAAGATGAAGGTGGAGCCAAGTGTCAATCGGATCTCACTGAGGCCCGTCACAGTCGTTTTTTTTTTTTTGTAGGCTCTGCATCTGTAGGCCGGGACATGGGCGTGTCCATCACTTGGGAGCTCTGATTCTGCATCCCTGCACAAGGTGGGGGACATATTCTGGCAGATGGAAGAGACGTAAGCTGGGAAGTGGGGGCGGGTGCTCCATGGCCATGGGGGGCAGAGGGTAGAGGATCTGGGTCCAGTCCTCAAAGCCGTGTTGCAGCACCATGGCTGCCATTCGGGGCTAGGCATAGGGGTAGGCCCCGCAGAGGTGCTCTGGGTGGGGCTCCACGTGGTAGCGCTCTGCTGAGGCCTTTGCTGCTGTCTGAGGGCTTCTTTTGCCTTCTCTTTGTCTTTGAATGCTTTTAGCTGGGCATTGGACAGAGTGACCTGGGGCTGCAGTCTCTCCACCTGCTTCTTCAGCTCCTCTTTCTCCTCGTTCATGTGCTCCCGGGCGCTGCGCTCCCTCTGGAAGTCTTCCTCAAAGATCTTCACCTGCTGCTTCAGCAATTCATTCTGTGTGACCAGCTCCTGTTTCCTTAGGAGGCCCCTGGTTCCTTCCGGTCTCCCAAATGCTGCTGGTGGAGATGACAGGGAGGCCTGGATGCTCAGTGCTTCCTCTAGGGCCTTGTTGAGTCCTTGGATCTCCTTTTCCTGGTATTCCCACTGCCGGGGAGCCGGCTCAGCTGATCCTGCAGTTGCTTGACTTTCTGGCACAGCTCCTTGTCCTCTGTTGTCAGGTGCTCCTTGTTGGCCTCTTCCATTTCAATCTTGGACTTGGCCAGGAGGAGCTTGTGGTCAGAGTCGTGCTGCTTCTGCTCCAGCTCAGCCTCCAGGTCAGTCATCTGCCTCTGCAGATCTGCCAGGTTCTGGTGCAGCTCAGTGATCTTCTGTTCACACTGCTGCTTCATGGACCGGAAATGCTGGTCCCACTGCTTGTTCACTTCAAGCAGCTCAGTGCGCTGCTCCAGCAGCTTCACCTTCTTCTCAGCTGTGCCCAAGGCCCCCAGCTCTGGGATCTTGCCTCCTGTCTGTTGCTGTCCGGCCACCCCCTTCTTGCCTGTGACTTCCATCTTTGGGGAGACTGGCTGCATGGAGGCACCCTCTTTGTTGCTGCTGCTCATCAACAGCTTCTTGAGCTCCATATTTTCCTCCCGCAGCCTCTCAGCAGTCTGATCTCTCTGTTCCAGGCCCTTGTCCAGCTTGGCCTTCAGGGCTTCATTCTTCTTCCAAAGCTGCTCACACAGGGTCTGCAGGATGGAAGTGTGCTGCTCATTCTTGTGCACCTTGGAGGCCAGCCGGTTGAACTCCAGGGCCATGTGGCCCAGGTAGGTGAAAAGCTGCCTCTGGTCCGGCTCCTCAGCGCACACGCTCAGGGTGAAGAAGCTTTGCATCAGGGAAGGGTTAAAACTGGGGTGGGGAAGGGTTGTTGATGTAGGGTGTCAGGAATGGGGGATGCATGGGAGGAAGTTCACCTGAGCATAAATATAAGGTATATAAAAATGTTCAAATGTTCACGGGGCATTGTCCCAGTGTGAAGAGAATCACTCAATAAGTGAGAGAATACTGAAAACCCATCCTGGAGAGCTCTTCCACATACTCTAAGGGAGGAGCAACAGTCCCCCAAGTGAAGGATGATCCACTGATGGTCCCTTGATATTGATGACTAGCCTTATGAGTCTTTGCTCTTGACATTGAAACTTAGCCTATTGTTATGAGGTGCCTGGGGTTTGCCTGCTGAGAGCCTCCTACTCAAGTGTGGCCTCTCTCTAAGCCAAACTCAGCATATGAATGCATTACCTTCCTCCCAGCATGGGACATGATTCCTGGGGATGAGCCTCCCTGGCATTGAGAGATTGCTACCAAGTGCCAACTGGTGATGCAACTGGAAAATGACCTTGAATAAAAAGGGTAAAAGGTAAAGACAAATGAGTTTATATGGCTAAGAGCCTTCAAAATGTGTCAGTAGGTTATCCTAGAGGTAACACTTACACACATCTCAGTAGGATCTCATAGAATTCCAAACTGGATATCACCATAAATAGTGGGGCTCTTGAGGGCTCTGGAGACACCCAGGTCCTATGTCAGGGCAGATAGCTCTGGAGTTTGGTGCCTTGCCAGTGGGCCATATTTTGGAGTTTGTGCTCTTGGGATTGACAGAGCTGCACTCAACTATGTCTTCCTTGCACATGGCTCATCTGTCCTTTCTATTCAAACCTGTACTTGTTGCTGGAGTTTGTAGGTGTATAACCAGATATGTGAGTTTTTGGGCTGTGTCCCGGCTGGGCCTGGAACCTCAGTGGAGGAGCAAATCTTACTCTACAGCTCATTGGACTCACCCAGGACAACTGGCAGGGAGATGATGATGGACAACAGCCATCCTAGGGAATGAAAAGAGTCTGCAGCTGCAAGCAGGATAATCCCATCCATCTTCCCCATGGGATAATCCCACTCTCAATTGGAGGTGGAGTGAACATCACCATCCCAGACTCCTCAGTATGGGGGCAAGAGCTATGGTCTAGAGTGGACTTACTTATATTATACTTTAGTCATATTGTGATTCAAGCAATGGAAGAAATTACAACATTGATGTGGAGCCAGTGGCCACTGGAGACTCTGGGGGCAGGGAGTGGGGAAAGCAGTTGTAATACAGGGCTTTATTTGGGTCTTGGGAATTGTCCTGAGTTACCTTGCAACGACAGATATAGGCCATTTTACATCAGCATATACCATGCAGAACTGTGTGGGGGAGAGTGTGTTCTACAATGTGAACTATGGTCCATGCTTAATGGCAAAGCCCCAGGATTGTGTTTATCAGTTGCAAATAATGTGCCACACTGATGAAGGATGTTTATTTAGGAGATTGTGGGAGGTGTGGGAGATGGAGCATATGGGAATCCCTATTTTTTGTATGTAACATTTATGTAATTTGGGAATCATTAAAATTTTTTTTAAATGAATCACACATCATAGATATCATATCTCTCAGAAGGGGAAATTCCAGGAAACAGAATCTATAGTTTAAAAATGAAATGTCTGGGCCAGAAATGAATGCTAAGCACTAAAAAACTCACTACTAACCTGACAGCTCACAGAGAAGAAAGAAGAAACAATTGAAAAATTTAAGGAGGTTTTGTGAAAGAATTGGGACAGCAGGAAAGAAATCACAAAGCCTGGAAAATTTAAAAGTTTATGTAAACCTTGCCTTGCCAAGGAACACAGGTCTTGAAGGGAAAGTGTTTTAAGAGGTTATGATTGTGCAGGAAGGAAAAAGAAATCTTAAGAGATAAAATCTGATCATATGAGAATTACCTTTGTACATTATGAAATTAGGAACAATAATTGAATAATGTATTAATTATTTCCCCTCTGTACATAGCAAACATGTTTCATTACAAACTTTTGGCAACAAAATATGACTAAAGAATTTAGTTTGTAATACATGAATACTAGAAGCAGACTATCATCATGAAGCTAAACTCCATAATATTTCTCAACCTACTTTCCTACATGTGGGCAAATTTCTGCATTCAAAGAATATCAAGTACCTTTAACTCAAAGTTATATCATGAGTGTAGAAGGACAATACTGTGATAAATCCATGTGACTGAAAATTTTTGTGGCTAATGGGATATTTGGCAGTAAATTAATCTGTGAATCCCTGAAATAATGGCTCTCATTCCATCTGAAAAGTGTTCCATGCAGTAGAAGCTGAGGAAATGCATCAAATTATAACATGAAGAGACTCTGAAGAAGAATAAAAAATTAGATTTATTTGAACTTTTAATTAAAAGAAGGGTTTACCTTTCTGCTTTTTTTCTCTGAGTACTTGGTAAAGGAATTTTATAATTGATGTGTCTCTCCTATGAGTTTAATTGGAATTTTTGCAAGGCATGGAATCTTATTGTACAAATAGTTCAGAATAATTTATCTGTATTTTATGGTTGTAAAATATGAAGGATTTGAATAAATACTGAGTAAAATTTCACCCTTTGTTTCACTGATAGGTTGAAGCTTCTAGAGGTGAGACAATCTATCCTGATTTCCACTTCTTTGTGTAAAAATGAAAAAAAGTCAACCAGTTCTCCCAAAAAGAGATTAGGGTAGCAGTAGAAAAAAGGGAAAGCAGCCACATGATCTGGGGAAGGACATTTAATTAATTGTCTTCTATTTCAGGGGGGGAGGAGTTACATCACAATAATAACTTTGACAATTTAATCTTGAGCTATTCTTTCTTCTCTGGAAGGAAAAGTGTAATGCCTGATTTGGTTTTTGTTGGTTTTTTAAATATATTTTTATTAGAGACGTTGTGAACTTAAGAAACCATCATGCACATTTGTGGAATTCCCATACAACACCTCTCCATGGGCACACCACATTGGTGTGGAATATTTGCTACAGATAAGGAGATAACACCTTCAGAATATTAACACCAACTGTGGACCACAGTGTACTTTGGTATATCTCTTACATAGCCCCCTCACCATTAACACAGTACATCTTTGGAATTGATGCAAGAATATTACAATATTGCTGTTAACTATAGTCTATATGTTACATTAATTTTATTTTTCCCATGATTCTGCACATTCTTAACACCTTGCAATAGTGATGTACATTTGTTCTAGTTCACATGAGCACATTCCTATGTTTGTAGTATTAACCACAATTTTCATCCAACTCTGGGCTCACTATGTTATTCAGTCCCTAGATTATTCCCTATTTTTCTTTCAACTAACATTTATATCCCTAGACTACCCTTTTCTGCCAATATCCCATTTATAAACCAGCTGCATTGGTTCTACTCACTATAATATGTTGCCATCTTCTCTTTTGATTTCCAAACTTTTACAGTCAAATTAATTAAAGTTTCCACATACATTAAGTATCAGTACACCTTCTCAGCCTTTCTCTTATATCATAATAACCTATATATAGGTTTTAACTTCATGCATTTCTTCTTCATATTTAGTATATACTAGTGAGACCATGCAATATTTGTCCTTTTGTGTCTGGCTTATTTCACTTAACATAATGTCTTTCAATTTATTGGTATCCTTGGGTCTAAGGGAAGTCTCTTGTTGACAGTGTATAGATGGGTCATAATTTCTTATCCATTCTGCCAGTCTGTGTCTTTTGATTCATTAGTTTAATCCATTAACATTCATTGTTTTACTGTAAAAGCAGTTATTCACCCTTTTTGACCTTTGGGTATTATTTCTTATATTTTATTTTCACCCCTCTTTGTACAGTTTTAGTTACTTTTACTGATACAATCTTCATTTCTAGATTCTCTTCCAAGCCTCTCTCTCCTGCCTTTTATTTTCATGCTTTAGCACTCCCGTTAGTATTTCCCACAAAGCCAGTCTCTTTGTTTCAAAATTTCTGTTTTTATCTGTGAATATTCTAAACACACCTTAATTTTTTTAACAAATAAATTTTATTGATACATATAAATTGATTTATTGATACATATAAATAAAGCATAAATGAATCCAAAGTGTAGTCACATATTTGTGCATCCATCACTTCAGTCATTCTTAGTGCACTTTCATTATTCCAAGAATAATAATGACAGAATAATAATAATAAAACAAAACTCATCAGCTCTTAATCTCTCTATGCTTCCCATGCCAAAGACAATCTTGCTGGATATAAAATTCTTGACTAGCAGTTTTTCTCTTGCAGTATCTTAAATATGTCATACCACTGCCCTCTGACCTCCATGTTTTCTGATAAGAAATCAGCACATTCTTATTGGAAGATCCCTTATATGTGATGTACTACTTTTCTCTTGCTGCTCTCAGAATTCTTTCTTTGTCTTTGGAATTTGACATTCTGATTAGTAAGTGTCTCAGAGTAGGTTTATCTGAATTTATTCAGATGGGAGTATGTTGTGCATCTTGTACACATATATCTGTGTACTTCAATAAGTTTGGGAAATTTTCTACCAATATTTCTTCTAAATTCCTTCTGCCCCATTTCCCTTCTCTTCTCCTCCTGGGACACTCCTGACACATAAGTTTGCACATCTCTTGCTGTCATTTAGTTCGCTGAGACCTGTTCATTTTTTTTCATTCTTTTCTTTTTGTGTTTTATTGTTTGTTCACTTTCAGAGGCCATGTCTTTGAACTCAGTGATACTACCTTCTGCATCTTCAAATCAGCTTTATATGCCTCCACTGTATTTTAAATTTAATTTACTATGCCTTTCATTCCTACAAGTTGTGCTATTTTTCTATGTATGCTTTCTAAAGTTTTTGTGATCACCTAGTGTCTTCTTAATATCCTTAATCTCTTTAGCCATCTCATTGAATTTATTCAGATTTGTTTGAACATCTATGATTAGTTGTTTAAACCCCTTTCTTTATGTCATCTGGAAGCCTATATTTTTCCTTTGACTGGGCCATATCTTCTTCTTTCTTGATATGGATTGTAAAATTTTGTTGGTGTCTTGGTATCTAGTTTACAATGGTATTTATTTTTGGTGCAGTTTTCTCTTTCGTTTATGACTTTCTCACCCTTTCACCCTTGCTGGTTGTATAGTAGGAGCTGAAGGTGTAGCTGATATTGTAAGCTTTGGAGGCTGATGCTGCCTACATTGCTCCAGGAATCTTCTCCCACCTTTCTCCTCTGCCAAGGGTAGGGATGGAGCCATGACCATGTTTAGTAATTGAAGCCATGCAGGCCAAGACCGTATTAGTTGCCCAGAGAGACTCTTCCTCCCTTACCTGGGATGGAGATGGAACTGCAAGTGTGGGCAGCAAACTAAACCATGTGGGTCAAAACTGACTGGGGTTGCCCAGGTAGACAAACATATTACCCCTCCCTTCCTCCCCTGCCAAGGGTGGGGGTGGACCCTCTGGAGTGACCAACAATCTAATTTGTGTGGGACAAAATTACCTGCATTTGCCCTGAGAGGCTGAAGGAAAACTGTACTTTCTCCCCTTTATGGGGTAGGAATGGAACCACAGGCTCCCAACAGTCCAGTCCATGCAGGCTGAGAGTACCTGCAGTTGCCCAGAGAGGCTAAAGGAGCACAGCTCCTTCCTATCCTATTGGGGAGTGTGGATGGAGCCACAGCTCTCTGACTATTCAGTCTGTGTGGGCTAAAAGCACCTGCAGTTGCCCAGAGAGTCTGGGAAGTTACCATCCCCCTCTAGTCCTATAGGCATTGGGTATGTAACCTCAGGCACCCAAGAGTCCAAGTTCCTGCAGGCCAAAAGCACCTGCAGTTGCCCAGAGAGGCTGAGGAAATATCAGCTCCTGCTATCTTATGGGGGGTTGGATTTGAGTCCCAGGTGGTCATCAAAGCAGTCTTAAGGGCCAAATGATCCTGCAGTTATTCAGAAAGGCTGAGAGAACACATTTCCACTCCTATCCTATCCTATTGAGAGGGTGTGAATAGTGGATGGATTTGAAGGCACTCAAAAAAAAAAAAAACAAAACAGTCTGTGCAGCCTGAAATCACCTGCAGTTGTCCAGTGAAATCAAGTAATCATAGCTCCATGCCTATCTTACTGGGGAGTGGGAATGGAGTCCCAGGTGTCCAACTATCTAGTCTGTGCTGGCCAAAATTGCCTAAAGTTGTCCAGAGAGAATGGTGCTGGTTGATTCAGCTTCCTACCTGCTGGAGGTGAGACAGGAGCCTAGGCTAAGGTTGCAATGTGACCTGGGTAGAGAGAAGCCAGTCTGTACATTCATTGTGATTTTCAAGCAGCCCTACTTCCCATCATGGTGCAGGGGAAGTTAAAAGGGTGTCTGCTGGATTCATTATGACTTGGACATGTTCAAACTTTAGCTGTTCTTAGGATTATACTTTAGCCAGCTTAATTGACTAATCAGTAGGTGAATTCAGTGCCTGATCATCTCTTCCTCACCCATTTTTAGGAAATGTAGCTTCCAACTCCAACCTCTGAATATTTCCTGAGGGGGCTTGTGCCACCAGTGGAGGATGGGCACCAGCATCTGCAAAATGGAGTGCTTTACTCACAAATCTTCACTGCAGATGGGCAGTCTCCTCCTTCCCTTCAGTCAAGGATGTTACAGGAAGCTCTCCTCATCACCTGGGCCCCCAAAAAGGTGCTTTAGATAGCTCTGCATGGTTACTAACTGCCCTGTAGGATAAGATAACTCTTGGAGCTTCTTACTCTGCTGCCATCTTGCTCTGACTTGTTTTTCTTCAGCTGAAGTAATACAAGCTATGAGTACTAAGTGCATATTACAGTTGATTTCTGGACCAAAAAAGTATATTGACATCTTTACCCCAATTCTAATGAATATGATGTTATTTGGCAAAGCATTATTTGCAGATATAATCAAGTTAAGATGAAGTCATAATAGACTTGGGTAGAACCTCATATCCTTGATGTTATTGTTAGAAGAGGTGAAGACACAGAAACAGGCACAGAAGGAAGAAAGCTATGTGGAGACAGGCAGAATTTAAAGTTGTGCTTCCTCAGGCCAAGGGAAACAGATTGCCAGTGACCACTAGAAACTGGGAAACCACACGGAAGTATCCTCTCCCAGATACTTCAAGGACAACATGGCCCTGCCAACACCTTGATTTAGAATTTTGAGCATCCAGAACTGTAAGAGAATATCTTTCCATTGTTTAAAATCATCTAGTTTATGGTTCTTTATTATGGCAGCAGTAGGAAACTATTGGAGGGGTTCATTTATTCTCCCTTAACAGTAATCTTGTGTCTGATTTTTCTGTTCTTTAGACCCAGGCATAGCTTCATCCTGTTTTCTCACATCTATGATAGTTCATTGAGAGTGCCAACTGGTCATCTCCAGGACTTTCACCTTACACATCATAAACAATAAGACTGGCATTTTCCTCTCCATGCTTCTGATTTTTGAAGTGATCTCTATATGTTTGAACCCAGAAGAGGAAAAGGGGTTATATTTAAATTGTCCCTAAAATTCCAGTGACGTTTTATATCTAATTTTCCAGACTATTTTTCAGTCTTATCATATTGCCTGTATGCACCCTCCCTGACCCCCAGCTGACAATGGAATCCATGATATATATGATGCCCAGTCCTGTTACCTATTTACTTACTAGTTGTGTTAATGATACACTGTAAGTACAAATTGGAAATATTTTTTTGTAGGTCAAGTTTTCTTTCATTTATTTATGTTTTAAATATGTAGATATTTTTATTTGTGTGGTATAAAATGAATACTCTTCATTGTTGTTATTTAATATTTTCCTAGAAAGCTATGTTTCATAATAAAATTAGGAAAATATCATTGTAAGTTTTCTTCTAATTGTACTTTTATTTGTTTCATCATATTTTATTTTTCCAATTACTCTTGAATTTTAGGGGATATCTATGGAATGAAGTATATTTCACAGTTCCTAAAATAAATTATTTGGTCAACACCAGTTACAGAGTAGTACTTTCTTTTATTAAATATAATATTGTTATATATTTTTCATATATCAAATTATGCATGAGAAAGTCATTGATTTCAGCAATTACAAGAAAATTTCTTTGTTTTTTTTTTTCATATTTTAGATAAAATTCAGCCAAATAAGACCAAATGGTGGCATTCATATTTGATACCAATTCAAATGCATTAAATCTACAAATTGGGAAAATGTATTTCCCTAAATTATTCAAAATATTTATTTACATATTATCACCAAATTTTGTAGTTTCATTCATGGAGCCTCCACATTTTCATGTGATAACCTTTTAATTTTCTATTCAGAAGTACCACAAATACTTTTGTAGTACTGCTGCTTTAACAACATTTTGATAATCCAAATAATCCAGAAACAGGGATGGCTGACCAGTAAGATTGTTACTCATCCAGCAATAACCAGAAAATTGTACTGAATAGTTTCAGAATTAATACTGAAGAATACATTCTGATAGAAATTTAAATGGGAGAAATGTCATTCATGAAACTTGAAACCCATTCTGGCTTTAAAGGATGCATGACAAATACTCTCTAAATGATGAAGGGAAGCCATGTGAAAAATAAACCTGAAGACACCAATATTTGCTACTGGTTTCAGGATCTAAGTATATCTCAGCTTTTTCCACACCTGAATGATGAAGTGCTCATGGTGGAGCCCTCACATGCAGCAGTACCCAACCCAGACAAGTTTGCTTCCAAAAATCTGGAATAATTAGTCATTGAGAGAATATATATGTACTGTGTCCAAATAACATAAAGCACAAAAAGGAGAAGATAAATTTAATAAAAATTGTAAAAATGCAGACATGTATAAAATAGACAAAATAAGCCTCCATAAACAAATGCTATTTTCATTAAAGTTAAACATGCAGCTGAATGATGTTGCATTAAAGAGATTATTAGTTCGCCAGAAAAAGGTCAGAAAATATTACATAACCTGTAAGACATGACCAAAAGTGATGTATGTTTGTCTTTAAAGCAGGTATGAAACATGGAATTTAGAAAGTAAATTTGCTTCTACCTTTTCTAGTAGACCATGACAGAAAGGAAGGAAGGGAAATATTGAAAAGCAACTACAATGTTCCCCTGTAGAAAAAACATAATTTTTTAATATAGACTATCATAACAATTAAATATACAGACATTTTGAATATAATTATTGTTCTTTACATAAATAACATACATGCCTTTCCTTGTTTATTATTTTTGCATTTTTTTTTGCTGGAAGGTACCGAACAATATTATGCTTATGGTCTTCTTCTTATAAATTTATTATTCTTTCCTTCATTTTTCTTGACTTTTCAAGGTTTACCTACATTACAGATTTTATCATCTTTTTTACTGAATAATATACCTTAAAAACATTATGCTGAGTGAGATAAGCCAGACACATAAAGAGAAATATTGCATGATTCCGCTTAAATGTAATATGTAAAATAAGCCAATTCATAGAAAAAGAAAATTGATTAAAGGTTTCATGTGCTAGGGGGTGGAAGAAAGGTGGGCCATATATTTAATTGGTACAGAGTTTCTGTTTTGGTGGATGAAAAAGTTTTGGTAATGGATGATGATGATTACACATTACAAATGTAATTATTGCAAACTATTTGTAAAATTAAAATTGTTCCACACATTTACATTCAAGTCAATTAAATCTTCTATGTACATTAAGGATCAGTATGCCTTCACAGGCCTCCTATCTCCTAATAACCTATACTCTGTTGGATTGTGGCTGAAAAGGGTAGTTTGGGAATGTAAAGGTCATTTGAAAGAAGGCTAAGAGTATAATCTAGGGACTGAATAACAGTGAACTCGGAGGTAGATGAGAATTGTGGTTAATAGTGAAAATGCAAGAATTTCCTAACTAGAAACGATGTACATCACTACTGCTGGCTGGTGGGAATGTGGAGATTCATGGGTAAAATACAATTAATATAATCAGTGGACTTTAGTTAACAGAAATATTGTAATAGTCTTGCATCAGTGCCAAAGATGTAATGTGTTAATAACAGGGAGGTATAGATAAATATGCCAAATGTATGCTATGGATCATAATGGTAATAGTCTGATGATATTATTTCATAATATGTAAAAAAATGTTCCACAACAGTGTGGTGTGTTCGTGAAAGGTTGTCTGGGAATTCTACACATGTGCATGATTGTTTTGTAATTTCTCAACTTCTATAATAAAAATATATTAAAAATGTTTAAATGATTTTTATGTTGTATAAGTTTTTATAAAAAAATAAAATATTGGAATTTTATCTGTTTTGATTTTAGGAACATCAAGTTTTATGTGTCTAGAACACATTAATCAAATTTCTCTGCAATATTTTTCAAGTAAGTGTCCTTTAGTGATTTTCAAATCTATGGCAATTGAAATGTGAATTGTAATATTACTAATACACATGGTTCTTATTATAAATATTCATTTGATTCATTCTCTTCAAAATCCATATACTGCTTAGAATCATTATTATGGGCATATCAATATAATTTTAATAAGATTTTTATAAAGTTACTTATAATTTTCAAAGAACTATAATATATATATAGTGTCTTAAATATTAGTTTTGCCATTAGAGAGCATATTATCTTCAAATATCCCTTTATGCAATTTTGAATTTTTCTTTATACTAATCCTATTTTTTAATTAATTCATTTTCAGTGTTAACATAAGAGAGATGTCTGAGTTCCTAGCACAGCTAATGCACAGGATTAGCTTTGCATTACACTCGATTTGATTTGCACTACACAGGATTTAATGCAAAAATTGTATTCTAGGTGCTAGTTCCATTCACCAAAGTTTATGTGTTTCTTATCATGACTTTGTATATTTTACATCACTGGGGATGAAGAGAATATTCACTTAGAAAGCCTTAGTAGCTACAGAAGTATTTTCAGTACCCACATAAGGATAAACTAAATAGCACACATAAGCTTTCATTTTTAATTCAAGGTCATATTTACTCTATGTTTTCTACTGAGTCGTAGAGCTGTTTACATAAGACTTTTGACTGATTTTGAGTTAATTTTTGTATATGGTGTGAGCTAGAAGTCCAACTTCATTGTTTTGAAAGTGAATATCTAGTTGTCCTGTCAACAATTGATGGACACTATACTTGTACTTTTATTTTTATTTTGAAAAACAAACACTCCCCTTTCCTCCCTCCCCACTTCACCGAGTAGACTCCAATCTGCTTTCTATTGCTCTGAATTTGCTATTTCTAGTCATCGTTTATAAGAGATATCATACAATTTTTGCACTTGTGTATCTTGCTTGTTTCATGAAGCATAATGTTTCAAGGTTCTCCCATGTTGCTTCACGTTTCATAATTCATTTTCTCTTATACTGCAATAATATTTCAGTGAGTGCAGCTACCACATTTTGTTTACCCTGGCATTAGTTGATGGACATTGTGCTTTTTTCCAGTTTTTCACTATTGTGACTAATCCTGCTACAAACACTGTTGTATTTATTTGCAACTTTGTTTTCAGTCTCTTTGTATATATACCTAGAAGTGCAATTGAGAAGATTTTATTATTTACATACTTATAATCACGATAATAGTAGAAATCTATTTCAAAAAATATGTTATATGTATAAATTTAATGTACAGGGTTAAAATAGCATTAGAAGGTGAGAAAATTTATTTTTTAAGAAATTTTACAGACAACATTTTAGTTTGTCTTTCCCTAAAGTTCAACCTAAGAAAGGCCTTTGCACAGTTAATTTACTTGAGGAATTTATTCCTGGAAGCATGTCTGGTAATTGAGAGGAGAGAAACAGAACAGTAAGACAGGAAGTAATAACAACACAAGGAAAATTATTGATCTGGTTAGTGGTGTGGAAGCTGAAGGAAGACACAAGACTAATAGAATTGAAAGGAAATTGATTTACAAGAAAATACATCAAAATTTAGAAGGAAATTAGGAATAAATTTAAATTGAGAAACAGTAAAATCAAGGCTAGAAGGGTAAATTGAAACTAGGATGTTTAAATTTAAAAGAATCATATTTAAATTTAGAAAAAGTTGGTAATAGATTTAATTTATTAATCAGTTTGTTTAAGTTTATTTTATTTATATAAGTGTTAACATACAGAAATCTGAAATCTGAGGCTGAAATAAATGTGGGTTTTCATAATATTGCTCTTTCTGGAAATGTGATCATAATATACTCTTAGTTAATGTGCAATGACGACTATGCTATTTGACTCCTAAAGTTGTCAAAATGTAATTACATGATGGAGAACTTTTGCTAAAAACATATTATGCTCATAAATTATCTCAAAGACTTTTTGGAATGTATTATTTCCAAGGCCACAGTAGAGGAATTGCTTTTAAAGAACTCAGTTCTCATAGCTTATAAAAATGCTCAACATTATAAAAATTGAAAAATAAAAAGATCTCAGACATAGAATATTCATTTTCAATTTAGTTACTGCAAGGATAAAATGGGAAAAAGCACTCAAAGTAATTGAAATAGAATATTAATTTTGAAATTATTATAAATTGTCCCAGGTAAGAAAGAGATTGGTGTTGGTGAAGATGAATGAGAATTGAACAATAATCCACAAACCTATGGCTTATTGATATGAACATAACCTTTTGAAAATTACCACTGAATTGGAAGTTGCCAAGACTCTCATAAAAATTCAGACTCATTTGAAATAATAAAATGCAGAATCCTATGTATCAGCAACAATGGAATCATAGATTATAATTTTATTATAAATGAGTACATACAAATAATTAGATATGCTACAGTAGTTAATGGATTCATGATTATTTTAGACATTTACATTTTTGAGGCCATTATACAAAACATTTTGACAAAGGCCACCTTCATGTCCCTGTTTCTCAGGCTGTAATTGACAGGATTCAGGGTGGGAGGAAATAGAGCATATAACACAGACATAAAAAGGTTTAGTGATTATGGGGATTTTGAGGTGGAACCTAAGTATGCAATGAATCCAGAGAACAGGAACAAGGTCACTACAGTGAGGTGGGGCATGCAGGTGGAGAAAGATTTAAACCTGCCTTGAGTGGATGGAATCCTCAGAACAGTGGAGAAAATATTTGCATAAGAAACAATAATGAAAATGAAACATACAAAATAAAAACAACAGCTAGCAATAATAAAAGTATATTCTAAATTATTTTCTCCATAACAGATAAGTATAAGCAATGATAGAATATGACAGAAGAACTGATGCACTATATTGGACCCATAGAAATTGACATAGAATGTATCTGCTACATGAATGGAGCCATAGACACATCCACAGAACCAAGAAGCTGTCACCATCTGCACACAAGAATGTCTATTCATAATGGCCTCATAGTTCAGAGATGGCAGATGGCAGCACAGCTGTCATAGGACATCACTATAAGAAGGGCATATTCTGCGCTAACAATAAAAGGAAAAAGAAAAATCTGTGAATCACATTCTTGGAAGGAGATGGAATGTCTGTTTGTCAGCAAGTTCATGATGGATTTGGGCACAGTGACAGAGATACAGCAGATATCAATAAAGGACAAATTCTTCAAGGAGAAATACATGGGAAATTGGAGATGCTGGTCTCCAAGTAGTGAGGGTGATAGTGAGGAGATTCCCCATGAGTGCTGCCATGTAAATGAGGAAGAAGAGTGTGGCATAGTGTTTCTGTAGCAACCAATTATGAGGGAATCCCAAGAGCAAGAATTCTGTTATGAGGGTCATGTTGGAAAATTTCTCAGGCATGCTGATTCTTGGCTATGAATATGTAAGACAAGTGATAATTTCCTCATTCAGTTATCATCTTAGAATCTTTCCCTTTCTGTTCATTCTACCAATTGGTCTTTGATATTCTAAGAAACATATTTAAGAACATCAGAGTTGCTCCCTCCATATTCCAGAACAAATCCTATGTTGCAAACTATAAATTCTTTATTCCTGCAAAGTAAATTTTATTAAGCCATTAGGAATAGGGTAGAAAAATATCATAGAGTAGTCTACAATTTATGCATAAAGTGAAAAAAAAGATTACCTCAGCAAAACATAAATGAGGGATTCTTCTGTCTTTGTTCTAATAGGTGAAATGTAGTAGGAATATTTATTAAAACTGAGAAGTTAGTTATTGTTAATGATATTTTGGCTCAGCTTTAGTTATCCAGGAACTATTTTATTGATACATTTTTAGAAACAATATTAAGAATTTCAGCTACCATTTCTTTTTCTACTTTAGTCGATTACAGAAGAAGTAACTGGAGTTAGCTGTGGAGGGAGCTGATGTAGATTCATTTTGAAAACTTTTTCTGAGAGAATGATAGTGCTTATGACAATGAAGCACAGCTTCTACATGTTCAAGCTCATAACTGGATCACTGTCAATTTAAAAGAACTTCAAGTTAATCAGATAATAGAGTAACTTTGAATACTCAATATAATGCTAGATGCATCACAAATTTCATTTATTCTGGTTTAATTGTTCAGAAACATCTTGACTTGAAAAAATTTTTCCTTCAATAAAGCCTGTGACGGCCATGGATCTAAAAAACAAAATGAGCATCATTTTTTTTTTTAAAGAAAATGGAATTAAGCAGGTGAAATAAATTTATCTACTTAGATGTTTCAAGAGACCTAGTCTGAACAGGGTAGTAGCAAAGAGAAGCTTAAAGGGGGATGCCTATACATTTGTGGAAATATGCTTACCTAAGAAAAACACAACCTCTTTCATTTCAGAGGTGAATTCAGTAAATTGCTGTGGAACTTAAGGAAAATGAGGCTGATAAATGTCTCTTTCAAGAAGGAATAACACCTTGGAGAGATGGGTTATTTGTCCAACGCGATGAATATGCCTACTATTGCTCTGGCTGCATGTTGCAATCTTTTGCAACTTTGCCGCGTAACAGTCTTCTCTCCACTGGAAAGCAGAGGTTGAAAGTACAATTTTATGGGTCTGGAATTATGTGTAAGGCTACAGATTCCTTAATTAAATGACAATTAATTAAGTGTATTGGCCAAGAGGACTGAAGGGGAGTTCATTTCCTTGAAAATGATGTCATCCTGTACACTGAGGGTTTGAAGTGATAATAACTAGATCATAGATAATTTGTCTACCCATTGGGTTTCCAGCTATAAGTCCAATCTCATCAATAATAGTTTGTCTATTTTTGTTATAGCCATCCAGTGCATTTGAAGTGGCATACCATTGTGGGTTTTTTTAATTATTTTTTCTTTCTTTTCCTTTTTTCTCCTTTTATTGGAGAAGTTATGATCTTACAAAACAACCATGCATAACATGCAGAATTCCCATACATCACCCCAACACCAACACCAACACCTTGAATTACTGTGGAACACTTGTTATTCTCTTTCCTCAATTGTTCGTTGTGAAACTTTACACTCATCAAGAAATGGAACAAATTAAATTCATGAAGTCATATCTGGAAAATTCTTATCAGACAAGTGATGGTTTTAATAGTTATTAAAATGTATTTTTTTAAATCAGAAGGATATGATTCCTTCCACCATCAAAAAAAAAATACCCAACTTACCAGAAAATGTAGAAAGATAAATTTCCACTTTTTGTCCCTAAAGCAAAATTTCCTTTCCAGGGAGAAATTATTAAATATTTTTGTCTATTTTCTTTATATGTCATTTCACTGTGGAGTTGTGACATATAAGTGCAAAAAACATATTTTGACATAACTGAGAACTTACCATACTATGTTTTACCTTCTTATTTTTTGCTTAACCTATTCCTCACAAATTTTCCAATATAGTTACAGATATGCTTACTACTTGCTTTTTAATATTTGCATATTAATAACATTGTTAACTTTCTATTTTTTATTCTTTTTACTTTTAAAATTGTTTCAGATTACCTAAATTAAACAACAAAATATAGTTTTTTTTCACATATACTCCACCCTGTTCCCCTCCAACATTTTTCCTCATTAACAATATTTTGATTAGTGTGGTACATTAGATACAAGTTGATGAACACATATTGAAGCATTGCTACTAACCATACTTAATAGTTTAAATTAAAAACTACACTTTCAACTGCACATTTTTATAGGTTTTAACAAAATGTATAATGGCTCTATTCATCATTGCATTCTAATTCAGAACAATTCTAATGTCCTGAAAATGCCCCATGTTACACCTATTCTTTGCTCTCTCTCTCCTCAGAGACTCTGGCGACCACTGCCTTTATATCAACGCTAAAGATTCTTCCATTGCTAGAAAATAATGTCTACTTTAGTCCGTAGTTGCATTCCTGACTTACGTTTGTTCATTCTTCAATATTGAGGATTTTGGAATGGTGATATCCACTCTGTTTCTGATTGAGAGGGGATTAGATCCGATGGGGCAGAAGGATGGAACTGTCTTGCTTACAGTTGTAGATACTCTCTGTTTTTTTGGTATGGGTATTGTCCATCATCACCTTTTTGTTAGTTGTCCTGGGCGAGTCTGATTAACTCTAGAGTGGGTGTTGCAACTCTGGGGAGATTCAGGGTTCAACCAGCATATGAACAGACCAAATATTTATGTCTCTTATACATATATTTAATGATTATAATGTTAATTATAGTTTCAAATAAAAGGGGCAGAAGAGCCATATGTAGGGAAATTATAAATGTGTCAAACTCTGTTACATCAGGGAACATATATTCCAAAGTAAGGTCCACTGATGAGGTGCCTAATTCCTGAGATGATCTGTCCTGCTTAAAGTGTCTAGGTGTCTTGAGAGACAATAGGAGCCCTCCTGTATGAGGGACTGTTTACTCTGGCAGTCAATGAGATAATCCTGAGGCATGCATAAGCGCAACCTCAGGTATGACCTCCCCACTCAATTATCTCTTAGCCAAAAAAATTCATTTGTATTTAATATTTTCCCCTTTGGTCAAGGTATTTTTCCAAATACATCACTAGTCTGTGGTTGGCAATAATCCCTCAGTGCCAGGGAAGCTCACCCCCAGGACTCATGTCCCATGCTGGTAGAAGATAGTTTACATGATGAGTTTGGCTTAGAGAGGGGCCACGTTTTAGCAACAAGGAGGCTTTTAGGAAGTAACTCTTAGGCAATATATAACACTAAGCTAAGTTTTAATATACAAGAACAAGGTTCCTAAGTACAACCATCAATGTCAAGGTCCTGGTGTATTCTGTCTTCTTTCAGTAGGCAAGCCCATGCAATCAGGGGATTCTTGGCCCTCTATTAGAGAATGTAGCAGGCCTTCCCAGGATGAGAATTCAATATACTTTCATTTATTGTGTAGGTCTTCACCTACCCAGACAACACCCCATGACCATTTGAACTTAATATTCTATAAAGTCATGTTCCAGGTGCACCCCTCCTCACACATCTCCCCCATCACTGACACCCCACAACAATGACCCTACCCTGCTACAGTTGTGACCCTTCAGCAATCCAAAACCTCCCCAAAAACAAACCCCAAAATGAATAAAAACAAAATAATAAAAATGAAAAATAAAAAATAGTAAAAATTTTTAAAAAAATATTTAAAACAGTTTGTATGTATTTCATCACCATAAGATATGTTATCGTTTATGGACAGTGGCAATTTCTTCTGTATGTTCCCCCAGTGTCTAATTTTTTTTACTTTATTTTCAAGGAAGCTTTCAATTACAGAAATGTCCAATAGACTATATAGGAGATTCCCCTATACTCCACCCCACCCTTTTTACATTTCCCCTATTGATAACATCTTATATGAGTATAGCACATGTGTGACAATTGATGAACAAATATTGAAACATTTCTACTAACCATGGTCAATGGCTTAAATTATGGATTAAATTTTGCACCATACACTCTTACATGTTTTGACAAAATTTATAATGGCCTTCATCCATCATTGCCAAGAAAATGCAAAACAATTCCAATGCCTTATGTTTCATCTGTTCTATCCTCCTCTACCCCTTGGAACCTATGGTAACCACTAAGTTTCAAATTTTGCAGAATAAGGTTAATATTTTCATGCAGTAATACTGAGGGCTTGACGTATTGGTCTGTTTTCTTTTATTATGCACTGCCTATGCTCTTGAGAGATTCTTGCACCTCTAATTGAGGACATACCAGGACTCCTCCGAATGGTAAGTTTAATATTGTCTTGTTTATTGGATAGGTCTCCACCAATTGAGATAACACACTATAACAATATGAACATTTTCAAATTCCATAGAAGCCTGCCCCAGGTGTGCCCTATCCTATGTATCCCCTAGCCTCAACACCATTCACCAGTAACCATTCCCTTCATTATTTGCAAATAGAACATTCTCAACACTGTATTTTTAATCACAGACCTACAAATCCCCAAAGTTTGGGTGTATTTTCCTCCAGCCCTCTCTCTAGTTCCATGGATACTACAACTCAATGACTCCACCCTACTCCCTGAACATTCCAGTACCATCACCTCCCCTCACATCCCTGCACCAGCATCACCCTCATCCACTGTTCAACCACCCCCTTCCAACTTATCATTGGTTTTGTGCATATTGAGCATTTGCTCACTTTCTGTCTCCTGTTAACCTATCTTCCAGACTCTAGCTCTGTGAGTCTGCTCAATTTCCTTAAGTCATATCAATGAGGTCCAGTAATATTTATGCTTCAGTGATTAGCTTACTTCACTCAACATAAGGTCTTCAAGACTCATCCATGTTGTCCCATATGTTAATACTGCATTCCTTCATACAACTGAGGAATGTTCCTTTGTATGCATATACCAAAATATCCTTATTCATTTATCTATTGATGGAAACTTGGGTTGCTTTCTAATTTTGGCAATAGGTAAAAATACCATTATGAGCATTTGTGTACATATATCTGTTTGTGTCCCTGCTTTCAATTCTTCTGTGCAGTGAAAATTGCTGGATCATATGGCAGTTGAATAGTTAGCTTCCTGAGGAAGCACCAAACTGTCTTCTACAATGGCTGCACAATTTTACATTCCACCAGTGGGGAATATATGTTCCCAATCCTCCACATTGTCTCCAACACTTGAAGTTATGTTTTTTTAATAGCTACTAATCTAATAGATTAAGATGATCTCTCATTGTAGTTTTGATATGTATTTCCCTAGTACCTAGTGATGTTGAGCATCTTTTCATGTGCTTTTTAGCCATTTGTATTTCTTCTTTGGAAAATGCCTATTAAAATCTCTTGCCCATTTTTAAAATGGATTTTCTGTCTTATTATTTTTGAGATGTAGGATTTCTTTATATATGCTGCATATTAGGTCCTTATCAAATAAATGATTACCGAATATTTTCCACCATTGGGTAGGCTGGCTTTATACTTTATTAACAAACTTCTTTGTAGTGCAAACGTTTGTTTGTTTGTTTTTTAATAATGAAAAATTACCATTTATCTATTTTTCTTTCATTGCTTTCAATTTGCATATAAAATTTTTGAAACTATATCCTGGTATTGTATCTCACAGATGCTTCCTGACCATATCTTCTAGGAGCTTTTTGATCTTGGCTTTTATATTCATATCTTTGTTCCATATTTAGTTTTTGTATAAGGCGTGAGGTGGTGTTCTCTCTCATTCTTTTGGATATGGCTCTCCAAGCACCACTGGTTGAAGACGTCATTTTATCCAGTTGAATGGGCTTGGTGGCCTTCAACATATATATATCAGTTGACCATATATGTGAGGATCTATTTCAGAACTCTCATTTTGGTTCCACTTGTCAGTATGTCTAGTCTTGTGCCAATACCAGGCTGTTTTGAACACTGTAGCTTTTATAGTTTTAAAGTCAGGTAGTGTGATTCCTCCAATTTTCTTTTTCTTTTTCATTATGTTTTTGGATATCCGGTGTCCCTTGCCATTCCAAATAAATTTTATAGTTAGCTTTTCCAATTTAGTAAAAAATGCTGTTGTAATTTTTAATGGAATTCTGTTAAATCTGCAAATCAGTTTGGGTAGGATAGACATCTTAATGATGTTTAGTCTTCCAATCCATGAGCATGGAATATTCTTCCTTTTATTAGGTCTTCCTTGATTTCTTTTAACAATGCTGTGTAATTTTCTGTGTACAAGTCCTTTACATGTTCAGTTAAGTTTATTCATAGATATTCTGTTCTTTTAGTAGCTATTGTAAGTGGATTTTTTTCTTGATTTCCTCCCCAGTTTGCTCATTATTAGTGTACAGAAATGCTACTGATTTTTGCTTGTTGATCTTATATCCTGACACTTTATTTAACTTGTTTATCAGCTCAAGAAGCTTTGTTGTAGATTATTCAGGGCTTTTATGTACAGAATCATTTTATCTGCAAATAATGAGATTTTGAATTCTCCCTTTTAAATTTGGAAGAATTTTATTACTTTTTCTTGCCAAAGTGCTCTAGAAAGTACTACTAATACAATGTTAAATAAGAGTGATGAGAGTGTGTATGCTTCTCTTGTTCCAGATCTTAGGGGGAAAGCTTTTAACCTTTCACCATTGAGTATGAAGTTACCTATGGGTTTTTCATATATGCCAATTATTATGTTGGGAAGTTTTCCTTTTAATCTTATGCTATGAAGTTTCTTTTTTTTTAATCAAGAAAGGATGCTGGATTTTTAAAAAAATGCTTTTTCTGCTTCAATAGATCTGATTATTTTTTTTTATTTCTTAATGTGGTGTAGAACATTGATTGATTTTTTTATGTTGAAACATCCTTGCATACCAGAGATGAAACACTCCTGAACATGTTATGTAATTTATTTAATGTGTTGTTGGATATTATTAGCAAGTATTTTATTGAGAATTTTAGCATCCAGATTCATTAGAGAGATCAGTCTGCAGTTTTTTGTTTTTTTTTTTCTTGTGGCATCTTTATATGGCTTTGGTATTAGGGTGATGTTGGCATAATAGGATGATTTAAGTAATGTTCCCTCCACTTCTATTTTTGGAAGATTTTAAGCAGGATTGGTGTTAGTTCTTTCCAGAATGATTGGTAGAATTCACCTGTGCAGTCATCTGTTCCTGGGATTTTCTTAGTTGGGAGACTGTTGATGACTAATTCAATCTCGTTACTTGTGATTTGTCTATTGAGTTCATCAATTTCTTCTTTCTTCAGTGTAGGCTGCATATGTGTTTTTAGAAATTTGCCCATATCATTTAAGTTATCAATCTTTTTCACATACAATTTTTCAAAGTATCCTCTTAAGATACTCATTATTTCTATGGGATCACTGATGACATCCCCTCTCTTGCTTTTTATTTTATGTATTTGCATCTTCTCTCTTTTTTTCTTTATGATTTTAGCTAAGGTCTTTTCAAAGACCTTAATCTTTGAAGATTTGTATTAATCTTCTCAAAGAACCAGATTTTGGTTATGTTAAATTTTTCTATTGATTTTTATTTCAATTTCACTTAGTTCTATTCTCATCTTTGTTATTTCCTTTTTTCTGCGTCTTTGGGATTAGTTTGCTATTCTTTTTTTAAATATAATGTATTTTTAAAAGATACTTATATTACATAAATATTACATAAAAATAAAAGGCATTTCCAGATGCCCCACTCCCTAGCTCTCCCATATTTTCCCACACTAACAACATCTTTAATTATTGTGGTTTATTTGTTACAATTGATGAGCACATTTTGGAGCATTGCCACTAAGTGTTGATTATAGCTTACATTGTAGTTTACACTCTTTCCCACACATTTTTTAAGTTATTACAAGATATATAATGACCTGTATCTGTCATTGCAATGTCATTCAGGACAATTCTTGAGTTCTGAAAATTCCCCCAAATTAAACCTGTTTTACCCTCTCCCTCCCCTCAGAACCTCCAATGGTCACTTTGTCCACATAAATGACAAATGTCCTTGCACTGCTGGAATCACAGTAAGTCTACAGTAGAATAACAGTAAGTCTACTCTAGTCCATCACTCATTCCCCAATCCTTAGTATTCTCAGATGGTTATTCCCACTCCGTCTCTAATTGAGAGGGGGCTTAGATCCCATAGAGCAGATGGATGGGACTATCTTGCTTACAGTTGCAGACTCTCTATTCCTTGAGATGGTTATTGTCCATCATCATCTCCTTGTTACTTGTCCTGGGTGAGTCCAGTGAAATGGAGAGCAGGTTATTCTTTTTCTAGTTCTTCCAGGTGTGCATTAGGTCTTTGATTTTAGTTCTTTTTTTTTCTTTTTTACACTTGTTCTTAGCCAAAAGGCCAAGAAGCAATCTTTCTTCTTTTTAACTATAAGTATTTTTCACTATAAATTCCCCTTCCCGCACTGTTTTTGTTACATCCCATAGGTTTTCATATGTTGGTTTCTCATTTTCCGCCCCCTTTATCACTCAGGCTAGATAGGGCTTTTTTTCAAAAAAGAGTTAATTACCAATTTAATTTGCAATTTCCTCATTGACCCACTGATTATTTATGAGTGTGTTGTTTTACCTCCATATCTTTTTGCCTTTTCTGGTTCTCTGCCCTTATTAATTTCCAGCTTCATTTCGTTGTGGTCTGTGGTCTGTGTACTTTGTATAATTTCTATCCCTGTGAATTTGTTGATATTTGTTTTCTGGCCTAGCACATGGCCTCTTAGAGAATAATCCAGGTGCACTTGAGAATAAAATATATCCTGCTGTTATTGGGTGTAATAGTCTGTATATGTCTATTAAGTCTAGATCTTCTAATGTATTATTAAAGATATCTGCTTTTTATTGATCCTCTGTAGAGATGTTCTGTCTAATGATGATAAATGTGTATTAAAATCTCCCACTATAATTGTAGAGGCATCTATCTATCCACTTATTTTTTCCCATTGTTTGCCTCATGAATTTTGGAGCACACTGTTTAGGTGCAGAAATGTTTATGATTGTTCTTTATTCTTGATAAATCTTTTTATTCATATATAGTGTACTTCCTTGCCTCTTAGAAAATTTTGCATTAAAAGTCTATTTTGTCTGATATTACTATATCTACCCCCACCTTTTTGGTTATTCTCTGCATATAAAATCATTTCCAACCATTCACTTGCAACTTACTTGTGACCCTGGGTATAAGACGAGTTTCTTGTAAACAGCATATGTGAGGATCATATTTCCTTATCCATTTTGCCAATCTGAGTCTATTGGTTTGAGTGTTTATTTTATTAACAATAAATGTTATTACTGTAAAGGCAGTACTTATAATAGCCATTTTTTCTTTAGGTTTGTATATGTTATATTTTGTCTTATTTCTCTTTATTTCCTTTTAGATATTTTTATTAGCAATTTTGCTTTCTACACTCTCCCTCAACCCTCTCTCTCATTTTTTTACTTTTCAACCTGCAGAACTCTCTAATATTTCTTAAAGGTCAGTTTTCTTGTTGACAAACTTTCTCAATTTCTGTTTATCTGTGAATATCTTTTATTTATCCTCATTTTTGAATGCTACCTTAGCTGAATACAGAATTCTTGGCTGGCAGTTTTGTTTTTTTTTTGGTTTGTTTTTTTTTCTTTTTGTGTCTTAACTATATCAGACCATTGCCTTCTTGCCTCCAAGCTTTCAGATGAGGAATCAGTGCTTAATCATATCAAGCATCCCTTGTATGTGATTAATCTCTTATCTCTTGCTGCTTTCAGTATTCTCTGTTTGTCATGCACATTTTATATCTTGATAAGTACATGTTTTGTTGTAGGCCTGTTAGGATTTATACTTTTTGGAGTGTGTTTCTTGGACATGTACATCCATGTCCCTCAAAAGAGTTGGGAAATTTTCAGCGATTTCTTCTTCCATTACTCCTTTCTGCCCCCTTTTCTTTCTCTTCTCCATCTGTGAGGCCTATAATGCAAATGTTTATGACTTTCATGTTGTCATTCATTTCCCTGAGTCCCTGTTCAATTTTTTTCCAGCTTTTTATCTATCTTTTCTATGATCTCTGTGATTTCAGATGTATTATATTCAATGCCACTAATTCTTACCTCTGTCTGTTCAAATCTGCTGTTATGGGCTTCCAGTATATTTTTTATTTCTTGCATTGTGCCATTCATCACCATCAGGTCCATTATCGTTTTATGTATGTCTCTGATTTCTTCTGCTTCCCAGTTCCTTCTTAATATCCTTTTTCTTTTCCTTCACTTTATTAAGTTGATACATAATATTTGCTTGGGCATCCTTGATTAGTTCTTCAACATTCTGCATCTCTTCATCTTTTTTTAGTTTGTTCATTAGACTGGGCTATATCTTTCTGTTTCTTAGTATGGTTTGTAATTTATTGCTGGAGTCTGGGCATCTGTTTATCTTGTTGGCCTTAATCAGATAATTAGCTTCTCTTTCTTCTCAAGGATTGTTTGGTTGTTTTGTTTTATTTCAAGTTCCTCTTTGACACTTGGTTTCACTTATTCTATATCCTTCTAGTTGACTGTGTTCTGCTGTAAAAATATTAAGACCATAGAAAAGGAAAGAAAGAAGAGAAAAAGAATTAAAAAAAACACACCCACACACACACAAGATGGAAAATGAACCTTAAACAATCAGGAAGAAAGAAAACAAATAATAACGAGTGAAAAAACATTAAAAATAAAAGGATTAAGAATAAAAAATGTGGAATAAAAAAAGAGAATGAAACAGGGAAAAAAGATAGAATAGAAGATCTAAAATGTGTGAAGAGAAGAAAGAAAATGAGGACATAACAAAAGTTTGAACAAAATAAATGCAACAGAGGAGGGGAAAAATGAAAGGAAGAAAAGAAATAAATCAAGAGGAAATACAGGAAAAAGGAGAGAAAAAGCAACAACTAAAAACAAAACAAAACAAAACAAAAAAACAGAAAAAACAGACTTCCCTCTCAGGCCTCTTGCAATGGTATCAGGCAGCCATTGCGCACAAATCTCCTTTCAAGTCTGACTTCCCCAGTTAAGGTACCGGGGTGTAGAGAAAGGAAAAGAGAATATAAAATAAAAACTAAAAATAACCTAATAACCAGGGCAGGTTGGTGTGGAAGCCTGCCTGCTTAGTTCCCCTTTCCCATCTCCATGAACTTGTTTCAGAGCCAGCTGGTGTCTTTATTTTTCCTGGTCTACCCACCTTATCTCCCTTCTCTGTCCTGAAGTTGTTTGTCCTTCAACTCCTGTTCCCTGAAGCCCCTGGGTTGCCTGTTTCCACCCCCTTTATCACTCAGGCTAGTTCGGCCTTTTTTTTTTTCAAAACGGATGTACCACGTACTGAACCCAGGACCTTGGTTATGTGAAGCAAGATTTTAACCACTGAGTTCCACCAGCTCCACCAGTGAGTTTAGGCTTCTCAAGACTTCTGAAAGCTGGTTTTCTGCCTCTGCCTGTTTTTTTTTACCTCAGGCCAGTTAGGCTCCTAATGTTTAGGCATTTACCTCTCTAGTCTTCCAGCTCTCCGGAGCCATTAGGCACCTGTCAGCCTGCCACTCACTGACGTTTTCCTCTCTCTCCCAGGGTGGCTTTGTGTGGAAGCCTGCCTGCTCAGTTTCCCTTTCCGATCTCCATGAACTTGTTTCAGAGCCAGCTGGTGTCTTTATTTTTCCTGGTCTACCCACCTTATCTCCCTTCCCCCTACATCTCTTGGCCTCTGAGTTGGCTATGTGCTGGATCCCCACAATTTTTGCCCTGCAGATCACCCACCTCAAAAGCCTCCTGGGTATTGGGATGCTCCCCTTGTTGCCTGGAGGCAGGGGACTAAATTCACTCTAGGAACCACCTGAGTGCTGTCTTTCCAGCCATGTCCCTTCCCTAGCTTCTCTAGCATCTGACCTGGCTTGAGTGCCCTATCTACTATGGGTTCCCTTCCCCCCAGCCAACTGGGCCTCCCTTCTCTAGCTTTCCTCTTCAACCACTGCCACAGTACCATGGCTTCCTTTCTGACAGGTAAACATGCCCACCTTCCCACACTTTCTGGAGAAGGGCGGCAGCTTGCTGTTCCCTATTCCGTCATCTTGGATCTCCCATATTTTTTCTTAGAAACAATATAAAACCAAACTATATCAGCAGACTTTTTTTGACAAATTGACAAGCTGAAGTTAAAAAACATATCTAAAAGCAAAGTAATTAGATAAAGGAAAGAATATTACTAATGAATTCAAATTTGGAAAACTTGCAATAATCGATTTTATGAATTAATATAAAACTATCATTAGAAAAATATGGTGGTATTCTCCTAAAATTTTTAAAAGAAATATATCAATGGAAAAGAGTGGAATTGAAATATGGATCCATATTTACATATTGAACTGATTTTCAATCAAGGCACCAAAACAATTCAAAGTAATAAAGTAGAACAAACTTCTCCTATATGCAACATTTATGGACTTCAAAACCATCAGGTCTCTGACAAAAGTATGTGGTTGTTTTTATATGACGTTCAAAGAAACAAAACTAACCTACAGCTGAAGAAACCAGAATGGTGAGTACCATGGGGCTAGGTGGGTAATGGATAGGTGGAGGCATGAGCAATCTGAGTGAAAATGCTTTTTTTTATGTCAAAGTGCATGATGCATCAGCATATATTTTGTCAAAATTTTTCAAAGTGTATCCTTAAAATCCAATTTCTAAATTTGTTTGAACCCAGGAGAGGAAAAGGGGTTTATTAATTGTCCCTACAATCATAACATTTTGGGAGACAATTTTGGTATAAAATTTAGCTGAATATTTTTCAGCCTCATCTCATTTTGTGTGAACTTGCTCCCTGACTTTCAACTGAAAATGAGTTCCATGAGCTATATCATACCCATTTCTGGTACTTATTAACTTTATTAATAATAATCAATGTATTACAAATAGGTTCCTTGTAGATTATTTCTCTTTCATTACTTTTATATTTTAAATTAATAGGTATTAATTACTTATGTGATGTGAAATTTATAATCTGAACTTTGTTGTGAAAATATTAATATATTTTTCTAGAAAGTTATTTTTGTAATAAAATGAGGGAAATATCACTCTGTGATTTTTATTCCGTGTACTTTAACTTAATTTATCACATTTTATTTTAAATTACTCTGAATTTTAGAGTACTTCTAAGTACTGAAGTGGCTATCTTTCTTTGTTCCTTAAATGTTCCTTTCTTTGTTCCCAACACCAGTTACTGAGTAGTCCTTTCTTTCTCCTTATCATGTGATTATTGATTTCATATCTCAAATATTGTAAGGGAGATGAATCACCCGATGCTGTTATAGAACTGTTGCTTCTTTTATCATTTTTAGATGAAATTCAGCCCCGTAGGACCAATGATAACATCAATATTCGATATCAATTTCTACTATATCAAAAATGTAAATTAGGAAAATTCACCATCTTTTCATAAAATATTCTAAATGTCTTTGGTATATCTTCATCAGATTTTACTGTTTTATTCATAACAGCCCTCATTTTCACATGATAATCACTTAATACTTTATGTAATAATATCTCATAGCCTTTTGCTGTATTGCTGCTGTAACAACTTTTCAGGAAAACTTGCATGGAGAAATTGATAAAATAATAAACCAAGGAAAGTGAGGGTCAACCTAAAATATTATTATCACTCAACTACCAAAAAATTTGTACTGAACAGTGTACAAATTTGTACTGAACAATGCTGAATATTACTCTCTGACAGAGACTTGCATGATAGAAATGTCTTTCTTGAAATGTTGAAAATCCTACTTGCCTCAAGGGATTCATGATGTATACTGTCTTCACATTAAGCAAGGAAGTCAGATGGAAAATAAAAATGGCCAAGCAGGATCATTGAAATCTAACACAAAATATCACTAACTTCTGAAGATTCTAAATATTTGCCAGCTATTTCACATTCATGGCACGTAAATATACACCACTGACATTTTCCTCGTATAGTGAAGCCATCACACATATCAGCATCCACCTCAGACAAGAAGCAAGCCTCCAAAAGAACTGGAGCAAATAGCTTTCCTTACTGTGTCCAAATAACACAAAAATGTAAATAAAAATATAAATTAAATGAAAGGAGAGTATAAATCAATATTTAGGTAATCTGTAAAAATGAAGACCTTAAACAACATACAAATGGAGTCTCCATATACAAATGTTATATTCACTGAAATGTAAAAAAAGAAAAACATGCTACTTATTGCATGAGAAAGAAAAAACCGCTTTCATGAAAAAATTCAGCAAATATTTCATAACTTGTAATACATGATCTAAAGTAATGCCAGCTTGTTTTTAAAGCAGTTATGAGAAATGGAATTTAGAAAATCACAGTATTCTTCTTGCAGTGGTCCAAAAGAGAAGAAAGAAGTTTTCCAGGGCTTCCATAACAAAGTATCACTGACTTCATTTAATCAACAGGAATTTAATTCCTCAAATTTTAGAAGCTGGAAGTCCCAAATAAAGGTGTCAACAGGATCATCCATTCCCTGAAGTCTGTAGACTTACGTTGGTGGCTTACCAGTATTCCATGATTCAATCTTTTGCCTCTGCAACATGCCCATTTTTCTCCCCATCTGCTCATCCTGTGCTCAAATTTCCTCTGCTTTAAAGGTCTACAGTCATAATGGATTGAAATTCATACTGATTTAGTTTGGCCTCGCTTAAATAAGAGGATTCAGAAGGTGCTATTTGCAAATGAGTTCTCATTCACAGGACCAGGGATTAGGACATGAGCATATCTTTGTTTGGGACATGTTTCATTCCATAAAAGGAGGGAAATACTTACTGCAAAGCCACTACAACTTCCTCTGTATATGTGAATCAAAAATAAAATATTTGGGTTATATACACCATAAAATTGACAATTCCCTTTTTAACATGTTAGATAAATAGATGTATTGATTTTATAATTTACATGTTAACATGTTAGATAATTAGATGTATTGATTTTATATTTTATTTTTATAAAATACAAATAATAATCTGTTCATATTATGTCATGCATTATTTTGGTACACGTTTCTGTTCAGCATTACTTGACCGTTCATTATAAATCAGTGATGTTTTACTTCAAACTTTCCGGAGTTTTCATGGTTCACCAATGTTGTAGAATATATCAGAATTTCATTTTTATGCTTGAGCAACATATGTTGAAAGCATTATATTGAGTGAATTAATCCAGAAACAAAAGTTTTAATATTGGATGATTTCACTTATATGAAATATTTAGAATAGGAAATTCATAGAGATAGAAATTAGAGTAAAGTTACCAGGAGCTAGGAGAAAGATTCAATGGGTGAGCTATTGTTTAATTTGTGCAGTTTCTGTTTTGGTTTATCAAAAATTTTGTTCATGAACAGTGATAAGGACAGAAAATTGTTAAGGTAAATTGCCACTGAATTGTATACTTAAAATGATTAAAATGGTAAGTTTTATGTTACATATAATTTACCATAAAAATTGTAAAAAATTTAAAAAGTAGAAATTGGTTCTTGTTTAAATTTGCTAAATATTAATTTTATGTGTTTAGAAAACATTAATTAAATCATTCTGTACTATGTATCAAGTAACTCTTCCCCCTTACTGCTTTGAAAATCTATGTCAATAAATTTTTAATTGTAACTATTCTTCTGAATTACTTATTTCAAAATCCATATGTTGTTTATAATCAATATTAAGATCAATTCAAAATATCAATTTAATTTTAATAAGATTTTTATTAAGCTACTTATAATTTTTAAAAAGTAATATATATATTTCTCAAATATTGGATTAACCTAAGAAAAATCTGTTAAAGATATGGAGATGGGAGATTTTTCCAGTTGTTCTTATTTTCCATTAATTGTCTAAGGAATGTTGACTCCCTCAGAGGCTGATATGAGTTCCTCCCTGCAGGCAGACCGTCATGCAGAGCCCTAAGCCCTAGGGCAGAAAGGAAGGACTAGGAGATGCAGCTGAGAGGTGCTGTCGGGCACTCATCTGCTTGGCTGGGGTTGCAGTATCAGCCAGTGAAAAAGACTAAGCTTAGAGGATAGGAAAATGGGCATTAAAGATATCTGGATCACCTACAATTTTATTGATGTTGTTCTTTTTATGGCTGATTCCTAAAAATGTAAAATTTGCTTTATTTAGTATATACTTCTATGAGTCTTCATGTAACCACCACCAAAACAAGATACAGTACAGTTCTATCACCCTAAAATATTCCTTCATGCTACACATCAGTAGTCAAACCCATGTCATCTCTTACACCCAGCAATGTCAGTGATCTATCTATATATATATATTAGAGAAGTTCTGGATTTATAGAACAATCATGCAAAAAATACAGGTTTCTCATAAAACCCCCATTAACACATTGCAATGATGTGGTACATTTGTTACAACTGATGAAAACACATTCTTTGTAATTGTACTATTAAATAAAGTTCATGTTTTAACTTAGGGTTCATGCTTTCTGTAGTGTGATTTCATGGATTTTTTAATAAAAATTTTATTCTATTTTTATATATACAACCCAATATTTCCCCCTTTTATCCACCTTCAGATATATATTTCAGTGCTGTTATGTTCACAATGTTGAGAAACCATCACTGTCATCCATTACCAAAATACCTCTGTCAGTCCAAATAGGAACTCTATACATTTTAAATTATAACTTCTTATTCTCTAGCCACATCCTGTACCCTGGTATCTTATAGTCTAGATTATGACTTTGTGAATATGCTTATTCAATTAATTTCACATCATTGAGATCATAAAACATGTGTCCTTTTGTATCTGGCTTATTTTACTCTACATGGTGCCTTGAACCTTGAAGTAAGGAATTATGAGCAGAATGAGAAGCAAACAGCTGAGAAAATAGGCCAAACTGATGTATAATCTAGAGGAAAAACTTATATCTCATTAAGGAAGAAAGAAAAGGACTGTAAGTGAGGAAAGGAATAGAATAGAAATAGTAGCAGTTAAAGAATGGTGAGAAGATAAAGAAGAATTAAGTGAGTGAAATTGGAAGCAAGCAAAAATACAAAATAAATAAAAAGTATAATTTTCCATGCTAATGACTTAAATATATTAGAAGTAAATTTAAATTGAGAAGAGAAAATTAATGTAAACAGAGGAATTAAAACTTAGAAGTAAAACAAAAAGAATCACAGTTAAATGTAGAGGTAATGTGGTACATTAAATTTTTAGAATTTCCATTTAAATATGCAAATAAATTTAAGTACAGCTTAAAATTTAGAAATACAAAATGTGAAAATGAAAGAAATTATGGCTTCTGATTAATATTGTTATTTCTGAACATATGACCATAATATACTCTTCCTTCTCAATTTGCAATTTATAATGAGATTGTGCCTTCTGCCATCCCAGAATCACTACTTTTAAAATTGTCATTGAATCATAGGTAATTGGTGTCACCTCTTAAAAGTATATTAAGTTCTTAGAAACTTTTCTGAATATAATTGTGAAGTCACAAAAAAGGGAATGAATCTTATAAACTCTTGGCTCTGTAAATGCATGAGATATTTTTGACAATATAAGCCAATGAAAGAAAAAAAATCACAAATCTGGAATATTCACCTTCATTATATAACTACTGCAAAAATAAAATCTGAAAAGTCACTACCAAGAATTGTAATAAAACATATGTTTAAATAATCATAAAATCATCCCAAGCAGGACACAGATGGGTATTGGTGAATTGAGCAATTTCTTCAAATGTGAGTCCTTTGATAGGAACATAATCTTTTGAGGTTTTTAATGGACTGTAAAATGTCAAGACATCCCTGAAACTTCAGACACATAAATATGATAAAATACTTAGAACCTATTTAAGAATAATCATGGAATCAGAGATATCTAATCATTTATAAATAGATTCATATATGGCAAAGAATTTTATATATTTAGAAGGTAATGAAATTATGGATATTATAGGCATTTACATCATTGTGGTCAATTTCCAGTGAATATTTTACTGTGGGTAACCTTCACATCCCCTTACTCAGACTGTAAATGGCAGGATCCTTGATGACTGTAATGGAGAGTATAACACAGGTAAGAATTTTCAGTGATGATGGAGATCCGCAAGTAGAAACTAAGTACACAATTAATCCAGAGGAAAGGAAAGTGATTCCCATTGTGAAGAGGGACATGCAGTTGGAGACAGTTTTGAACTTGTTTTGTGTAGATGGTATCCTTAGGACAGTGGCAAAAAATGTGAACATAGGTAGCAATTATTAAAATAAATGTTTTCAAAGCCAAAAAAAAAAGCTAGCAATAATAAATTTATATTACAAAATATGATCTCCAAACAAAAATGTGTAATCAGTGACGGGATAGCATGGAAGAACTGATGTATTATGTTGAGCCCACAGAACCTGTCAGAGAATGTACATGCAACCTGACTGGAGCCATAGACATGGCTCATATCCACTGAGCCATGAAAACACCACCTTCTACAAATAAGTGCCTCTACTCTTAAACACCTCGTAGTGCAAAGGATGAAAGATGGCAGCATGGTAGTCATAGGACATGCATATAAAGAGGGCATACTCAGTGTCAGCAATAAATAAAAAGAAAAATTTTTGAAGCACAACCTACAAAGGTTATGGAATGGCTGTTGTTCAGAGTTCATGATGGATTTGGGAACAGTGATAGATATGTAGGAGATATCAATCAATATCAAATTTTTCAGAAAGAAATACATGAGAGCTTGGAGATATTGGTCAATAATGGTGAGGATAACCATGAGAAGATTCCCCAACATTTCTTTCATGTGAATGACAAAGAAGATTGTGTTGTACAGCCTCTGTAGCATCCAGTCTTTAGGAATTGCAATAAGTAATAATTTCATTATGATTTTTACAGTGGCAAATTTCTTAGGCATGGTTTTTCATATCTGGTGGAAACATAAAAATATGATAATTACATCACTCACCTACATGTTCAGGATGTTTCTCACTTTGTTTTTCTATCAATGAATCTTTTCTATTCTGAGGATTATTTTCAAGGTCATCAGTTTGTCACCAGTAAAAATTACATCTTGCAAACTATAATTTCTATGCATGCAAAGTAAATAATGCTGGTAGTCAATTAAGAACAGTTTAGTATATTTTACATATGGTAGTCTGAGATTCATGCAAAAAAATAAAAACAATTACTTAACATGTCCATATATGAAAGTTTCCTCTCTTTTTCATGGAATAGATGAAATTAGAATTTTTGGAAATAACATAGGAATTAG
Source organism: Cabassous unicinctus (assembly GCA_029593785.1). Classification (NCBI taxonomy): domain Eukaryota; kingdom Metazoa; phylum Chordata; class Mammalia; order Cingulata; family Chlamyphoridae; genus Cabassous; species Cabassous unicinctus. The sequence goes on along the minus strand of JAQZBX010000552.1, from coordinate 46,639 downwards.
CTGTTGTCATTCATACTTGGAAATTTGTGTTAGTTATTTTGATGGTTAGTCTTATGTGACAACTTTGGAAGGTGATCGTGTCTAGTTGTTTGCTTAAGCAAGCACTAGTCTGATTTTTATTCAAGGACATTTTGTGAAATTATTTCATCAGTAAGTTGATTGATCTATGGCTGTTTACATCTCCAATCAATTGAAGAGATTTCTTTGAACAAGGAGAAACATTTCATCAAATCAATTGAAGACTTTAAAAGGAGAATTAATGAGTTTAGCAGTCAAAAGAGAATTTACATCTCTACTTCAGCCAGTCAGCTTCTTTTGGATAATACAACCTTCATCAGAGTCTCTGGTTTTCAGTATGCCCTATGGATTTTGGACTTAGGCTATGCCATAGTCATATGAGATAATTTTAATAAAAATCTCCTATTTACAGATATATCCTGTTGGTTCTGTTTCCCTAAAGAACCCTGAATAACACAGTTATTGTAGAGTGAGTTGCTATACGGTGCATCATGGAAACACAGGTTCAGGTACAACAAAGATTCTCAGCAAATGACAGCTTTATTACACTACACAAACAGTCCAGAAGAGCTGAGGAGGAGATCCCATTGTGGCCAGTCCCCCAAGGAGGCCAAGTGCTGGCATCAGAGTTGGTAGTTTGCAGCTCTGCCTGCCCCACTTTGCCTTCATGTGAGAGAGGATGGACCTAGGGCTGAGTATTTGTGCACACCATGGGGAGAGGGCCCTGTTACTGGGAGTTCCTGTCCTCAAAATCAGCCGGACCTGCTTGTTCCTGGTTTTGGTTGTTTGTCCATTAAACCTCACACCACCTGCAGGCTATAGATGGGAAACATTTTGACACCTGCAAATCAAAGGAAGGGGTAGAGAAAGACTGGAGGATGACCACTTGCTATGTCCATGACTTCCCCAGCATTCTACCCCTCAGCCTCTCAAGCAACCTTCTCCTCCACATTAACTTTCAAAACATAAGCCTACCTCCCACCTTGGACAAAGGGGTGGAGACAAGGGTGGAGGTGGATCAGGCCTAGCATCCATGACTCTCAGCAATGTTTAGAATAAAAGTTTAGGAACACCAGGAAGTGCAGCACATTAGCAGGGCTTTGCTTATGCATTTCATTACTCTCAACTTAGGTGATCAGGCATGTCTGGAGTAATGGTTGCTTCCTTGACCACCAGCCTTCTGAGAGCCAGCTGAAGAGTGCCTGCATAGAATCTGTACCCTTTGCAGCCAGTGGGCATGCTGTTGGATTTTAGTTACCTGTTATGTCTCCCTGAAATTTTAATGAACATACACTGAAGATGTTAGCAATAGCACATATGACTCCTTGTTCAGATAGGAGAAAGGCTAAGACAATGTGATTTTGGGTCTTGGTGTAGTCACTCACAGGCAAGACAAGTGGGTCCTATGACACAGAAGTGGAGCAAGGGGTCAGATGGTAGATTTAGCAGTTGGACAGTTTCCCTGCACCCACGATGGCTCCACATCAGTTGGAAAAGGTGTTTTCCTTCCAGGTTGCTGCCAAGCCAAATCTGTATAAAACAGGAGCAGGGAGGATAAACAAATCCTGACATGGTGGTCATGCAATCACTTCACATGGGAGACACTTTTCAATAACTTATCATTACATTCTAAGGCCACCCAATCTGTCTGTCCCTTACCTTGAGATATAACCTCACCTCTTTTCCCTTGATCTGAGTGCATTGCCCATCTTTTGGCCAATTTCTACCCTTCCTGATAGATGAGGGCTCTCAGTACTCCACAAATATATTCCATGATTTTCACAAGGGGATTGGTGGCCCACCCAACCAGGGGTAGGCATCACCCATTAATTTCTGGGATCTGTGGATCAGGTTCTGTGGGTTCAGCCCATGAGTATTAAGCATTTCTAGGCTCACTTCTGTCATCCTACCCCTCCATCAGGTGGATTCCCAACATTCTGGGGATCACGTGGAGGTTGTAACATGGTTTAAAGCATGAAAATTCACTGGACATGATTGAAAAGTACATTCCGAATTGGTATGTCCTTGGTCTCCCTGTCAGAGCTAATTCTCACTTTGATGTGTGTTAGGGTAACTATGCAACAAAGCCTGGGTCCCTCCTCCACCTTCAACCTCTTACTGTTGCTGTGAAGCAGGATAAGGCCATTTTCCCCTTCCAGGGAAATGCTGAGTTCAGCTTCCAGAGGGCCCAAGTAAGGCAGACAATCCATCCAGTAAGAAACTTGTCAAGGTGTAGACACCAAAGCTCTTTTTTAGGAGCCCATTAAAGTTTTCTACAATGCCAGCTGCTGAGGGATGGTTGGCATCATCCACAGGTGTTGTGATGATTAGATTCATGTGTCAACTTGGCCAGATAATGGCACCTAGTTGTTTGGTCAAGTAAACACTGGTATGATTATAACTGTTAGCACATTTCATGGCCTTAAATCAACAGTAAGTTGATTGTATCTATGGCTGATTACATCTCCAATTAACTGAGGAGATTGCCTTCAGCCATGAGAGGAAAGGGATTGGATATTTAGATTGGTGGGTTTTTTTGTTGTTGTTGTTATTTTACATTCCCTTATGCATCCAAAGAACAAACTGCTTAAGTGTTGGTCCCATTTATAACAAATTTCATTGGTATACTTCAAGTCTGGTAATTAGTTGCAGCAGCACGGCCACTCCATACTAGGAGTGAACCAGTGGGCATCAAGGAATTATGTTTTCATCAACTCTCTTCCTTTCTTTTCACAAATCATATGATTTATTAAATCAGGGTCAATTTAATTAATACCACTTTTGATGCCAATTATGTTTCAAAATCCCCAAGATCATCCTCACTTCTGAAACTGTTATGAAGTTTGGATGTAATGCAGGCTTGCTATTTACATAAAAGTTGTGTTTATATCATCAACCAACATTGCACATATTTTTTCAGTAGGTGAATTTTTCCTATGATTTTGCTTATATTTTTAATTAACGGAAACTTTTCATTTATAAGATGTGAATGTATATGTTCTTAGTAATTTTTTCTAGAAAGTTATAACCTATATGATCCAATGAAGAAATTATCATTCTAAGTATCCTCACTGTAATTTATCTTACCATGTTGTAGCAGTTTGGCTGTTTGATTTAGTTAAGAATTCCAAAAATAGTTATTGGATTATGCTTGTAAACTGCTCTGTTAATCTGGGCATGAATAAATTATGATTAAGGCATTAACTGGGCCATATCAGTAGGGCATTGAGCCCCACCCCTTGGTGGGTGGGGTCTCAAAGATAAAAAGACATGGCAAAGGACAGAGTTGGAGTAGATTTTGAGTTGAGTTATAATGCTAAGATTTAATGCTGGAGCACTGGGAAGTGAATCCACCGAGGAGCTTGTTTGTGAAGAGAGAGAGAAGGCCCCAGGAAGAGAAAAAACCTATTTGCCTGATAGTCTGAAGATGATCTTGTGGAAACAGGCAAAGCTTAGAGAGCCTCATAGTCTACAGCTGACCTTGTGGAGATAACATAGGAGCTGAACCCAGAGACAAGCAATCCATGGGAAGAGAGGAACCCAGGAAGCCTGAACCCACACAGACATCAGAAGCCATTTGCTCCAACACGAAGCAAAAGACTTTGGTGAGGGAAGTAAATTATGCTTTATGCTCTGGTAACTGTGGACTTCTACCCCAAATAAATACCCTTTAAAAGACCAACAGATTTCTGGTATTTTGCATTAGCACATCTTTGGCTGACTAATATGGAATTTGGTACTGAAGAGTGGGCAAATGCTTTTGCAATAACCAAAATGTTGGAATGGTTTTATAAATTGGTAAGGGGTATTTTTTGGAGGAATTGTGAGATGCTTGATGGAAAAGGCCTACAGTGGTTTGAAGAGACTGTTGATAGTAATATGGACACCAAAGAGACTTTTTATGATGCCTTAGAAGTATATGATGAAATTATTATTGGAAACTGGAGGAAAGGAGATCTGTGTTTTAAAGTTGCAGAGAACTTTTCAAGATTAACTCCTGTTGTTTTACAGAAGATAAAATATGAAAATAACAAACCTGAGCATTCAGCTGAAGAACTTTCCAAAATAAACTTGGAGAATGCGGTTTGGCTTCTCCTTGCAGCTTATAGCAAAATGCTACACAAATGAAATATACTGAGAATTGAACTTTTGGGCACAAAGAAACAGAAACTGATTCCAGAACTTCCAAGTCTCTGGAAATCAAGCTCCCAGATGATAGCGCCCCATTTGTGGACTCAACAAAACTTGGAACTTGTAAATCAGGATTGAAAATGCGGTTATCTAGGAAAGACTTGTAGAAATTCTTACTGCCTGATGTCTTGGATCCCTGGTTCCTGAATGCTAAATCAACAAACTTTTTGAGAGAACTGTGTGAACAAAACCATTGTCAGCTTGGACATAAAAGGACATTGACAGGAGAGATGGATGGGGAAACAACTTGAAAAGGAAAAACATTGAAGCAGAGATCTGGAATTAAGATATTGCCATGGGCCAAGAGAGGGGCCACACCCATGTGTACAGAGAGGGTGAGTTTGCCCCAGCAGTTGAAGAGGGTGGATGTTCCCACCTGATTTTCTGGGAGAGTTTTGCCACCCCAGGGTACTGAGAGGGTGGAGCATATTCCTCAAGGACTAGGGCAGTTAAGGTCACCACCCCATACATCTGAGAGGGCTGTGCCTGTCCCCCATGGATTAGGGAAGGCCAGGTGGTTAACTCATTGCTCTGAGGGGCTTGAGCCTGTATGGCAAATGTTAGGGAAGGCCCGGTGGTCAACTCATTTCAATGAGAGGGTTGAGCCTGTAAGCCAAAGGTTAGGGAAGGCCAGGTCATCAATGCATTACTCTGAGAGTGTTAAGCCTGTATGCCAAAGATTAGGGGGAATGTTGTCTTCACCTCACTGTATTAGGGGACCTAAGATTCTAACCCACAGTTTGGGTAAGGTGGGGCAATCACCCCAAGACTCTTGAAGGGTGAGGTCTGATGCTTGGTTGACACCCAGATGATTGTTGAGGGTGGAACCAAGAAAATAGCCATTGGGCAACCTGTGGAAAGGGTGAGTCCCCAAGTGGCCCCAAGGATAAGAAACCATCATCCTAAGAATGACTCTCAGACATTGAAATTGAATGGAAGATGCCCTGGAGGTTTACTAAACCGTAGAGGACCCATGACTCATGTTTAACCTCCCAATTTCCCCTTATGGTAATGAAAATATTTATCCTTTGTCTTTCCATTTGTGTATTGGAAGCAGTTAAATGGTTTTGTAAGTTTCAGAGGTCTACAGCAGATGGGATTTTGCCTGAAGACAAACTGTATTTCTTTAAACTGATTATGATATGATTTTGTACTTGCAATTTCACTGATTTAAGGTTTTTTTGAATATTGTAATGTATTTTTGCAATTCAGAGGGTAGAATGTAGCAGTTTGACAGTTTGATACAGTTATGAATTCCAAAAATAGATATTGGATTATGCTTGTAAACTGGTCTATTAATCTGGGCATGATTAAGTTATGATTAGGGCAGTGACTGGGCCACACAGTAGTGTGTTGAGCCCCACTCCTTGGTGGGTGGTGTCTCAAAGATAAAAGACATGGCAAAGGACAGAGTTGGAGTAGTTTTGATGTTGGAGTTCTGATGAGGAAGGAAAGAAGGACCCAGGAAAAGAGATCACTTGTTTGCCTGACAGTGCATGGCTGGCTTTGTGGAGAGAGGCAAAGGCTAGAGAGCCTTATAGTCTACAGCTGACCTTGTGGAATAAACAGAGGAGCTAAGCCCAGAGAGAAACAGAGCCCCAGGAAGAGAGGAACCCAAGAAGACTGAACCCTGGCAAACATTGGCAGCTGTCTTGCTCTGACACATGACAAGAAACTTTGGTGAAGGAAGAAACTTATGCTTTATGACCTAGTAACTGTAAGCTTCTACCCCAAATAAATACCCTTTATGAAAACCAACTGATTTCTGGTATTTTGCATCAACACTCCTTTGGCTGAGTAATACAGAATTTGTCTTTTAATTGCCCTGGGATTCAGGGGGAATCTGTAGAATGAAGTCAGTCTCTTTCATTATTTGTACCCTAAAGAGTTAAGATATTCATTATAATAAAATTTTCTGAGCAACCATTTATTTTCCCACTATAATGTAATTATATTTATCATATGTCAAATTATCTATGAGAATAATTACCTTGCACTATTCAGGGCTGTTCTTTCTTCTTTTATGTTTCATATGGAATACAGTACTGTAAGACCATATGACTATGTTATTCATACACGATATCAATTTCAACTGCATCAATATATGATTTGCAAAATGTATCATTTTCCCTAGAATATTTAAAGTGTTTTTACATATCCTCAGCAAATTATGCAGTTGTATTCATGAAGGCACCACATTTTCCTGTGACAAACATTTGATTTTTTATCCAAAAGTGCCAGATTTCCTTTTCTTGAGATTGCTGCTGAAACATCTGTTTCAGGAAAGCACATAAAGAGAAAGTGATCTCCAAATTCATCCAGAAGCAGAGAAGATCAACCTCTAAGATGATTACTTTTGCCTCAAATAATGGAAAATTGTATTGAATACCCCAAGAAGAAATATTGAAGAATATTCTGTCAGAGATTTGTCTGGGAGATATGTAATTTATGAAACTTTGAAACCCCTACTTGCCTCATAGCCTTCATAATATCACCTATCAGAGTGATGCAATAAAACCTGATGAAAAATACACTTGAAAACACCCAGGAACATTAACATTATAGAAGTCACTAGCATATGTAGACCCTGAATACCTCCCAGCTCTTTCCACAAACACAGTGCATAATTATACCCCACTGACCATGTCCTCACTCTAAAGTCATTATATGAAGCATCATTGACCATAGATAGAAAGTGATCCTCCAAAAGCATTAGAGCAATGGAATCACCCAAAGAGCCAACACACTGTGCCCAAATGACTAAAGAAACCAAGGAAAATTTTGGAAAACTTATAACTAGGAAAGTTTTTAAACACTGATATTTCATAAAGTGATAAGTGGAGCTTCAATAAATAAACACTAAAGTTATTGAATTTAAACATGCTCATAAAACATAAAATTAAACATGCAGCTAATGATGTAGAGAAGTGATAACTGGTTATCTAGAAGAAAGGTCTGAAAATATGTCACACACAATACTAGTCATGCATGTTTAAAGCAATATGAGACATGAAGTAAAAATTTTAGTAGTGACTGACAAAAAAGAAGGAAGGGGAATACTGCCTCCAAGCAACTAGAGCTGTGCTTTGTAGAAATGAAATGCTTTCCTGTTCTTATCTTATGATCCTTTTTCTCTCTTTTTCCAGGCACACTTCTGTTCAAAAGCATGCAAGACTTCAATATATTACTGTATTAGTCAGCAAAGGGGTGCTGATGAAAACTATCAGAATTCTGTTGACTTTTATAAATGGGATTTATTTGGGGGAACAAGCTTACAGTCACAAGGCTCTAAAGAGTCCAAATCAAGGTAACATAAGATGTACTTTCTCACCTATAGTCAATGGCCACATATTAAAGCAAAATGGTGATCAATGTCTATGAGGGTTCAGCCTTCCTTCTTTCCCCTAAAGGCTCTGTGATCCCATCTTCTTCCAATCTCAGCTGTAGACTGGAGTGCTCATCTCTCCCTAAGGCTCAATTCTCTCCAGCCTCAGTAGCTCTGCTCTCTCCACAAAGCCAGCTGTAAACTGTCAGGTGAATGGCTCATCTCTCCCCAAGGCTCCAATGTCAAAGATGAAATGCTCTGCTTCTAGTTCACTGTGCATTTACTTCCATGTGAGTCTATTTTATCCCCACTAAGAGGGTGGGGACTGAACCCTGCATGCCCTAATGATGTGGCCAAATAAAAGCCTCATTATGATTTAATAAAAGTGAAACCTCTGAATCTAATACAATCTAAAATGCCCAGAGGAACAGACCAGTTTACAAACACAATCCAATATCTATTTTTGGAATTTATAAACAATATCAAACTGCTACACTCCACCCTCTGAATTCCAAAAAGACATTACAATATTGAAATAAATTTATTTCAGTAGCAATGCTAATTACAAAATCACATCACAATCTGTTTATAGAAATACAGTTATTCTTGGGGCAAAGTCCCATCTGGTTGTAGACCTCTGAAACTTATAAAACAATTTATCACTTCCAAAATACAAAAGGTCAGACAAAGGATAAACATTTGCATTCCCATAAGGAGAAATTGGGAAGGAATCATGAGTCACAGGTCAGAGCATTTCTGAAAACCTGCAGAGTACACTTCATTAGATTTCAAAGTCTTAGATTCATTCTCAAGATGATGGTTTCTTCATCTTGGGGTCTCATGGAAGCCCACCCTTTCCACAGGCTTGCCCAATGTCCATTTTCTTAGTTCCACCCTCAACAAGCATCTGGGTGGTGACCGAGCTCCAGACCTCAACCTCCAAGAACATTGGGATGATGGCCATACTTTACCCAAACTTTGGGGTAGAGTCTCAACCCCTTTAGTAGAGGGAGGGGGAGACAATATGCTCCCAAATCTCTGGCCTACAGGCCCAACATTCTCAGAGCAATGACTTGGCCATGTGGCCTTCCCTCATCTATGAGGGGCAGGGCCACCCCTCTCAGACCTATGAGATGTTGACCTTACTCTCTCCACTCATTGGGGAATGTGCTCCACCCCCACTGTAGCCTGGAGTGGCAAAACTCTCCCTGAACATAGGGCTGGAACATCCACCCTCTTCAACTGCTAGGGCAAATTCACCCTCTCTGTACATATGGGTGGGATTCCTCTCTTGGCCCAAGGAGATATCTTAATTCCAGATCTCAGCTAACACAGTTTTCCTCTTAAAGCTTTTTTCCTTTCCATCTCTGCCATTGATGTCCCTTGTAGTCCAAGATGACAGTGGTTTTGTTCATACAGCTCTCTCAAAAAACTTGTTGGTTTAACATGCAGGAAGCAGGGGTCCAAGCCCTAAGAAATCTAAACTTTCCTCAAGTTTTTCCTTGATAACTGCATTTTCAATCCTGATTTACAAGTTCCAAGTTTAGTTAAGTCCTCAAACGGGGCACTATCATCTTGGGGCTTGATTTCCAGGGGCTTGGACTTCCTGGAATCAATTTCTAGTTTGGTTGTGCCTAACAATTCAGTTCCAAGCTTATCTCTCTCATCTAGAAGTTTACTATAAGCTGCAAGAAGAAGCCAAGCCACATTCTCTGAGTTTACTTTGGAAAGCTCTTCAGATAAATGTCCAGGCTTGCCATTTTCAAATTCTGCCTTCCATATAATATCAGGAGTCTATTTTGCTAAGTTCTCAGCAACTTTAAAATACCTATCACCGTTCTTCCAGTTTCCAATAATAGTTTCATTATTTACTTTTAAGTCCTCATAAAAAGTTTCAATAGCTTCCATATTCCTCCCATCAGTCTCTTCAAATCACTCTAGGCATTTTCTATCAAACATCTCAAAATTCCTCCAAAATATACCCCTTACTCATTTACAAAATCATTCCAGCATTTTGGTGATTATAAAAGCATGACCCCACTGACCAGTACCAAGTTCTGTATTAGTCAGTCAATGGGGTGATGATACAAAGTACCAGCACTCTGTTGGCTTTATAAAGGGTATTTATTTGGGGAAGAAGCTTACAGTCATAGAACCCTAAAGAGTCCAACTCAAGGTATGATAAGAAGTACCTTTTCACCCAAAGTCAATGGCTACGTGTTTAGGCAAAATGGCTAGTGATGTCTCCAAAGGTTCAGCTGTCCTTCTCTTCTTAAGGCTCTGTGATCCCAGCTTCTTTTGATCTCAGCTGTAGGTTGCATGGCTCATCTCTTTCCCCAGGGCTTATTTCTCTCCAGCTTCACCTGCTGTGCTCTCTCCACAAGGCCAGCTGTACTTTCAGGTGAATGGTTCATCTCTCTCCAGGGCTCCAGTGTCAAAGACTAAACTCTCTGCTTCTACTTCTCTGTGCATTTACTTCTGTGTGAGAGTCTCTTTCATCCCCATCAAGAGGGTGGGGACTCAACCCTTGCACACCCTAATGATATGGTCAAATAAAAGCCCTAATCTAGATTTAATAAAGCAAAATGAAATCTTTGAATCTAATACAATCTAATATGCCCACAGGAACAGACCAGTTTACAAACACAATCTAGTATCTGTTTTTGGATTTCATAAACAATGTCAAATTGCTACAATTACAAAGCAACCAATAATATTAATGAGGTCCTTAAAGATTCACTTTAATCAGAGTCCATTTTCCTATCTTATGTTTCACTATTTTGAGTTTATTCTTTGTACTGGAACAATGCTTATATCCTTTTCTTCTTTTAACATAGTACAGAAGCTCATGCTTCCTCTTATCTCTTCCAAAACAAGTTATTCTGTTCTATTAACCAACAAATGGAGAAATGGAGTCACAGCTAGACACTGGATTTCTGCTCCATGTTCCGGAACTCAAGCATGCTGTTGCCTCATCAGAATTTTGAGGTTTGAAGAAGCAAAATCATGCATTTATTTGGTTTCTTTTCCCTAATGTCTCAAAGAATGCAATTCTTCTGAATAAAATGATATCACTTTTCTTATTTCTAACAACTTGAATCATGTCAGCTTTACCCTATAATACATGAATGTAAAACATTTTCTCATAATTAATAAAATTACTTTTTAATAGTAAGCCCCTTACAAGAGTTTGCTTGGCCCAGTAACAGAAGTAACCATTGCAGTTTTACAACAATATTAAAACTTCATCAGTTTAGAAATGTAGGAAGATAGAAAAATGTAAAAGCAGAGATAAGGATGTTTGTAGGAATCATGAAAATATAATAATTAATTGCAAGATTGATATAATTGAACAATAAAAATTAGAGCAGTGTTAACTTCATGGATTCATATCCTATTCAAAAAGAAAAAATAAGCCTTTAGGAAATAATTATAATTGATAATATATTAAAATTGTTATATTTAATAATGAATATAAATTACAAAAATTAAAAAGGAAAACACTATGATAGAGGATTATATTTGCCCACAAATTGGTTGAATATATTGTTAAATATACCAAGTATATTGATGTTAACTAGGTTATTTAGGTTGCTATACCGAGGGCATACAGGATGATTTTTGTTTTATTTTATTGAAAATTAATAATACTATTAAATATTAGTCTGAAAACAGCAGGAGAGTAAAAGTTTTATTTAAAAGAATATCTGAGTGAAGTTCAGTAATTAGTAGTAAAATATAAAAAAGAATATTCATTGTTTCACATTAAGGAAATGTGGAGATTTTTCCTAGGTGAATGAATTAGAAAGTTTTAGCATGATTGTATTAGAATACATTTGTTTTATTTCAAGGAACTTTTTATTGCTTGTTATGGAGAGCTTTACATTCAATATAGCTGTTTTGTGTTTCTTATGGCAGCATTATTATATAAATTGGCATCTTCTTACTGAATAATAGTGCATTATAATGCCTTTATATGAACATGAATACTAGATATCAATATAATTTGAAACATCTCATAAGTTTAGAGTAGTTCTGAGGACATCTGTAGATGTCCTCTGATACCTCAGAAATTATTTCTTAGAATACAAGATGTCTTTTAGTTTAGGCTTTTTGTTTAATCAGAATGGCTTTTTTTAAAACCATGGGCTGATAATTACAAATAGGCACCACAACCACATGCACACAATATATATCATTATAGGTAATTCTAATAAAACAAAAATTAATAATTATATTCCTATAAAATTAAATAAAATATAATAAAATATTTATTTAATGAATTCTAACTCAGAGCTAAGCCCATAGCTAGGGTCTGGCATTATGTTTCAACCTCAGAACTAATGTGACTACTGGGCAATGAAATGTGACTAGTCCAAACTGAGATTTTACATAAATGTCAAACATACAATAGATTTCAAAGGTGCAGTATGATAAAATATCTAATAAATATTTTATTCTGATTATGTTTTGATATAATATTTTGTCCATATTGATTTTAATATGTATATATTAATAAAGCTTAATTTTACCTGTTTCTTTTTAGTATTTTTCAACATGACTATTAGAATTTTAAAAAAATAAATTGTTCATATAAAATTTTTTAACAAGTATATTCACCTCATTCTATTTTTCTAAACACTCCATGAACTTACAATAAAAGGATATGAAACTCATTGTATCTGAATTCAATTGCAGAATAGAGTCTGGTGAAGCTGTGAGAGAAGATATCTTCCAATATGGTCCTGAGATCTAATTCTCAAGCAATGATTCCATTTGCCTATTTATAGTGTATGTGTTATATATATTATAAGCAAAATAATATTTATCTCTTTGGTGAGATTTTATCATTCAGCATATTATCTAGAGCTCTCTTTATGCCCCTGTTCCTCAAGGTATAGATGAGAGGATTTAGGTTAAGAGGTAACATAGAGTATAATACAAACATGAACTGGTTCAGGTTTTTGGATTATATCTAAATTTTTACTCACTTGAATTTGGTGTGAATTATCTATATAGTTATAGAATTCCAAAGAACAGAGTTAGAGTAAAACCAGCCTGGAGGCAGATATTTAATTACATGAAGAAGGAATTTTAGAAAGATATTTTTGGATATTTAAAATTAATGTACATTTGAGTATTAATGTGCAACATATATAGAAAACTTGACAAACTACAAGGGAATAATATTCCACAAAATATAATGTAAATTTTGTATGTTAATACATAATTACCTCATATGGATTTATAAGGTCCAAAAAACTAATTTACCAAGGGAAAATGGGCAAAGAGATTGGACTGAGCATTTACAAATTAAATCATACACATGGAATATAAAAATGGAAAAATTAAATTTAGAAAAATAATGTGAAATTCATAGTATTGATATTATTGATATTATTATTGATAAATTCATATATCAATTTTCATATATGAACAGAAAAAATATTTTAAAAATGGTAAGTTTGGTTAAAAGGCATACTCTTTTTGCAATTTTTTCTTAAACTTTTATTTTGAAATAATTTCAGACTTACAAGACAACTGCAAATACAATACAAAACCCATCTAGAGAAATTTAACATAACCCCACCCAGATACCCAGTCCCAGCAATTTTAACATTTTGTCACATTTGTTGTATCATTCTAGCTATCTGTTATCTATCAATACATCTTTACAGTTATTTATTTATCTACCTGTTTGCATATCTATTTATTTTCTAAACATTTTGATTAACTCATTTACATCATGCTTTATGTACATTTACTAAGAACAAGTATATTCACTTATTGGAACCATCTTAAGTGCAATTATCAAGTTTACACATTTTTTAACATTGTATAAAGCTTTACATTCTACACTATAATTTTTGCATATGTCCCAATAATGTCCTTAATTCCTCTATTATTTATGCTATTATTAGATCCAGTCTGAGATTATGTATTGAATTTTATTGTCATTCTCTCTTTAGTTGCTTTAAAAAAAAATTGTAAACATATATACAGCACAAACCTTCCCATGATTGGAAAGTTGATGACAAAGATGCCTGAGGGAAAGTTATGTGGATAGTACTTACTGAATGGACAGAATACATGATGACATTTTTCTACATGTGAATCTTCATCAGGGGTTGATTCCAGCAAAGGACGATTTTAATAATCATGTGGACAGGAAAACCCATTCTGTGTGTAACAGTCAGACTCTTTCCCCAACCACTCCTTTCATTGCCAAATGGCCTCATGAACAATGTTGCCATAGTAGTAGGGATAGAGGTTATGCATTGGATCAGCAACATGGGCTTCTACTCACCAAGACTGACCTTGCTATAGTTATTGCTGAGTGTCCAATCTGAAAGCAGCAGAAACCAATTTTCAGTCCTCAACCTGTCACCATTCTCTAAGGTGATCAGCCTTTCACCTGGTGGCAGGTGGATTACATAGGCCCACATTGATCATGGTAGGAACAATATTTGGTTTTTACTGTAATAGATAATTATTCCAGATATGGATTTTTCTCCCTGTGTGTATGACTTAATCAGTAGTACCATCTGTGGACATACAGAATGTTTTATCCACTGTAATGGTATTCTCCAAAGCATACCTTCTCATTAAGGAATCCACTGCACAACAAAATAAGTCTGAGAATTTGCACATGTTCATGAAATTCACTGGCCTTACCATGTTCCCCACCATTTTGAAACAGCTGAGATGATAGAATGCTAGAATTATCTTTTGAAGACAGTTACACCACCAATTTCATGGCAATACCTTGCATGAAGGGACAATGTTCTCCAGGATGATGTATATGCTTTAAATTTGCACTCAGTATACCCAGTATACCCAGTATACCCAGTATATGTGTCTCTTGTGGTCAGGATTCATGGTTCCATAAATAAATATGCAATATACCTTATAAATTCTGTTTGTCTGGAGAAATCTGACTAATACACCAGGCAAATAATAAGAGAGGGGAATGGCATATTTAAAGTGTTTTAAAAACAGCATCTTAAAATTCTGTATCCAGTGACATCATCTTTTTAACTGTAGTAGAATTTAATACTTTCTCAGAAAAACTAAACCCAAGGGAGTTCATAACAAAAAACCTTCTCTTCAATGATGTTAAAATAAGTTCCTCATGGAGGGGGAAAATGATAGATTTCAGAAATTTGGATCAACAAGAATTAAGGGAAGGAATACATTAAGGTAAAATTAATTCTTTCATATTGTTCTAACTTGTTACAGAATTTAGTTAAATTCATAATTGTAGCAATGAATTATGGGATAAAGCATATTGATGAGTAAAATGACTTCACAAGAAATGGAAGAGAGGATTTTTGAATACTCAGTTGTCAAGTATCCTCAATAAATGTAAAGGGGTAGTGTTGTTTGAAGGTGGTCTTTTGTTAATTAAAATATTTGTTGGAATCTAGTGCAACACTAAAAATTATTTTAAAAAACATAATGGATATGCCAGGAGACAAATTAAAATGTAATCTTATAAAATGGTCATTTCATAACAACATAAAAATATCAATTAAGTGCAATATACTAACAGAACAATGGAAAAAAAACACATGATCATCTCAATTTGTTCAGAAAAGGCATTGGAAAAAATACAACATCTCTCCTTGACAAAAACTTCTAGAAAACTATAAATAGCAGTAAACTTCCTCAACATGATAAAGGACATCTATGAATAACCCATCTCTAGGATCATTCTCAATGGTGAAACACTGACAGCTTATCCTCTAAGATCAGGAATAAGGCTAGGATGCCAATTGTTACCATTGTTATTAAACATTACACTGGAAAATCAATCCAGAGAAATTGGGCAAGAAAAAGAAATATTGCAAAGGAAGAATTAAACATTCCTTATTCACAGACGACATGATCCTATATATAGAAATCCCTGAAAAATCTACAAGAAAGCTCTTAGAGCTAAAAAATGGTTTTGGTTAAATGGCAGGGTGAAATTCAGAGCTCAGAAATCAACCCTAACATATATGGCCAACTGAGTTTTGTAAAAAAGGCAAAGACCACTCAATTGGGGATGAATAATCTCTTCAACAAATGGTATTGAGGAAAATAAAACTCTATTTGAAAAAAAAAATAGGAGGACACCTTACTTCACATCTTATGCAAGTCAATTCAAAATGGATCAAAGACCTAAATATAAAAGCAAGAACTGTTAATCTCCTGTACGAAAATGAAATGAAGAATCTTCAGGACTTTATGTTAGGCAATGGCTTCTAAGACTTCATATCCAAAGCAAAAACAACAAAATTAAAAATAGTTAAATTGTACCTCATTAACATTAAAAACTTTTGCTCCTCAAAAGGCTTTATCAAGAAAGTAAAATGGCAATCTACCCAATGGGAGAAAATATTTGGAGACTACATATCCAGGAAAGGTTTAATACCCAGAATATATAAAGAAATCCTTCAACTTAACAACATAAAGACAAACAACTCAATTTAAAAAATGAGGATTTGAATAGATATTTCTCCAAAGAAGATACAGAAATTTCAATGAAAAGATGTTCGACATCATTAGTAATCAGGGAAATGTAAATCAAAACCACAGTGAGGTACCACTTCACAACCATTAGAAATGCTACTATTAACAAAGCAGAAAATAACAAGCATTGGAAAGTATGGGGAGAAATAGGAACACTCATTCATTGTTGGCCAAAATATAAAATGGTGCAACTGCTGTGGAAGACAGTTTGACAGTTACTCAGAAAACTAAGAATAGAAATATAAAATGTCCTGGCTATCCCCTTATTCCATATATACCCTTTAGAATTGAAAGCAGGGACATGGACAGAAGAGCTACTTGCACACCTATGTTCATAGCAGCATTATCCACAATTGGCAAAATATGGAAGCAACCCAAGTGTTCATCGACTGATGAATGGATAAACAAAATGGGATATATACATGCAATGGAATATTATTGAGCTATAGAAAATGACTGGAGTGCTGATACATTCAACAATCTGGATTTCACTTGAAAAGGTCCTGTTGAGTAAATAGGGTCAGAATCTAGAATATAGGTAACCATGGGCTGAGGTGAGGAAAAGTCATAGGGATTTAAGGCCAAAAATGTACAAAATTTCTATTTGGAATGATGGAAAAGATTTGGCAATGAATACTGGTGATGGTATCACATTGAGCATAATTAGCAGAACTGAAATCTATACCTGAATGTGGTTAAAAGCAGAGATGTTAGTTTGTTTTACTGGTACTAGACTAGAATTTTTTTTTTAATCCATGAACTACACAGTACAAAAAGTGAACCCTAAGTTAAACTGTAGACTGTAGCTAACAGTACAATTATAAAGATGTGTTCCCATAAAGAGTAACAAATATATCACAGCAATGTAGAGAGTTACTAATAGGGTGGTACATGAGAATCCTGTATTTTATGCATGATTTTTCTGGTAAACCCATGATTTCTCTAATGAAAATTGTTAGCATACTGTATGATCCCATTTGATTAACATTCTTGATATCACAAAATAATAGCAACAGAGGACATAATAGTGATTTCCAGGTGGTAGGGAAGTGTTGGAGATAGAAAATATATTAGTCAGCTAAAAGGGTGCTGATGGAAAGTACTAGAAATCTGTTGGCTTTTATAAAGGGTATTTATTTTGGGTAGAAGCTTCCAGTCACAAGGCCATAAAGTGTAAATTCCCTCACCAAAGTCTGTTGCCTCATGTTGGGACAAGATATCTGCTGATCTCCATGAGGGTTCAGTCTTCCTCTTCCTTTTAAGGCTCCATGGTCCCAGCTTCTTCCAATCTCAGCTCTAGGCTGGGATAAGTCTTATCTCTCTCCTGGGGCTCATTTCTCTCTGAGCTCAGACATAAGTTAGCATAGGCTTCGTTCTCTCCCTGGGGCTTGTTTCTTTCTGGTCTCACCTGCTCTGTTCTCTTCACAAGGTCAGCTCTAGATATCAGGTTTAATCTCTTCCCATGGCCTCTGCCATGTCAAATGTAGTCTTCTCTCTTTCCTAATGTATCTACTTCTCTGTGTATTTACTTCCTGAGTCTCCAGCACCAAAACTCCCTCTCCCACCCCCACTCCTACTCTCTCCTCTGCCATTTCTCCCATGAAGGGAGTGGGGACTTAACATCCTACTTATATGGCCAAATCAAAACCCCAATCTTAATTTAATCAAGTAAAAGTGATACCTCTGAATCTAATACAATCTAATATACCCAGAGTTTACAAACATAATCTAATATATGCTATTGGAATTCATAAATATTATCAAACTGCTACAGAAGAGATGATATTATTTAAGGGAAGCATGAAGGAGCTTTGTGGCATTGGAATTATTCTCTATATTAACTATATCATTGCCAATATTCTGCTTTTAATATTGTTCTATGGCTTATTTAAATGTTTTTAATGGGGAGATTGAGTAAATGGTATATAGAATCTCTATTATTTCTTGCAACTGCATGCTAATCTACAATTATCTCAAAAGAGTTTAATTAAAAGCAATAAAAACTTGATTGTTACATTTGCCCAATACTTTTAACCAAAAGATATTTCTTAATTTGCCTTCAAACTTTCATATCAATCTTTGCTTAAATAATTATTTAAATGGCTATTATCAAATCTTAAATATTGTCATCCTGAGCAAAATTTTCCTAACTGGTTATTTTCTTTAGAATTGCTTGAATAATTGTAAACTATTAAAAACTTTCATTTTTTTTTCAGTATATGTGATTTTTTTTTTCAGAATTGAAAATCCCTTCATTATGTTTCAAGTCCTGTGAATAATCTTCCACAGCTCCCAGCTTCTTTTTCTGGTCTCAGCTCTCCCTTCTGAGCTATTGCTTACACCTACCTGACTCTTGGTTACACGCTTCAACCCTCTCCCCCCACTGCTTTTTTTAGCTTAGCACATTTGTAGCCTTGTTATCAGCCTGCTTACTGATTATGTAACTTGGGAAGTGTAAACGCTTACTTTCTCTTTCTCTTTCATTCCAACCTGGCAATATTTCTCATGGTCTAAAATTCTCAAGAACTTGTGAATTTTGCACAGACTTTATAGGGATTAATTCCATTAGGTTATAACCAAATTCACAGATTTATGTATGTTTGTATGTATGCATGTATGCATGTATGTATGTATGTATGTATGCATTTTAACTAATCTATTAGCTACTTTTGGAATCTGCTAAGATATCTCTTAAACATCCTAAAGCCCCTCTACTTTAATTGAGAATGTACATAAAAACATGATTATTGTTCTATAATGGAATTTGCTGACCTTTAGATCTTGCTGTTTTTTTCAAAAAAAAAAATTACAACCACAACCTAAGCCTTTTCTCTCTGCCACAATTTTGGCAGCCATTTCTGAATTATATAATATCTTTCTATCTGCATAAAATGAGGTTTTACCATATCATCAAGTTCTGGTTCTCTCTCTCTCTCTTTTTTAACATCCCTTCCCTCAATTTATCTCTCATCTCCCATTTTACTATAAACAGCAAATAGAAACCTGGTCACTGTCAAACATTTGCATGGAATTCTTCACTAAATTTCCAAGTTAATCATGTTTGATTTCTGCTTTCCATATTAACTGTGGGACAAAATCTTGCTAAGCTTCTGTCCTTAGATATCAAGGATCTCTCTACTTCTAGGTTCTAATAACATGTTCCGCATTTTCTCCTAAAACCTCGCCAGCAGTAAACATGAAGTCCATATTTCCACAATCAGTTTTTCTCATAGTGATTTATGCTTTTTCTAAGTTGATTCAGTACTTTTCTATAAAGCTCCTCACTTCCCTCTGATCCTGCACCAGCAGCAAATTCAATATATATATTTCAACTAAAAGTTTGTTCAAGAAAATCTAGGTTTTTCCTATCATTTTCCCCAACATCCTTCCAGCATCTACTTACTGTCCAATTCCCAAACCACTTCCATATTTTTAGGTGTTTTTATAGAAGCACTCCACTTCTTGGTACCAAAATATATATTAGTTTTATACAATTTTTGTAACAAATTACCACACATTCTGCAGCCTTAAACAGCACTGATTCATTTTTTAAAGGTTATAATTCTAGCAGGTCACATCTGGGTCCTCTCCTAAAGGTCTCATAAGGCCAAATCAAGGTATGAGTCTTGATGGACTCTTATCAGAAGTCTCTGGAGAAGAATCCACTTCCAGCCTCATTCTAGTTACTGAAGTGATAAGTTCCTTGTGGTAACAGGATTGAAGTCCTATTTTTTTGCTGGCTGTCAGCTGGGGGCTCCTCTAAGCCTCTGAAGGTCATCTGCCTTCCTTAGCATGTGAACCAAAGCCCTCCACCATCAAAGCCAACCAAAATGCATCAAATCCCCATTATGTTGCAAATCTCTGCATCTTTCTCTACCACCAATGTATTGGGAAAAAATTTAATGAGAATTGTTCAGACTTTAAACTCTGACAATCAGCAATGAATATTTCTTTGGTCAGTATATAGTCAGCATAAAAGACAGAGAAACTGGGCAGTAACCCTATGAGCTAAAGCAAGAGCTTAGAGTTCTTTGTTCCTGGGCAAGCAAACACCAAGATTAGTAATAGGAACATTCCAGGTTGGCTGTGAACATTCTCAAGGAAACTGGCCCCTTCCTTGGGAATTTGATGCATGAACTCTGGAATGTGCTTTGACTCTTGATTTCGACAGATAAGTAATACTCAAGGTTAATATAAAAGGGGCGTGTCATATCAAAACTGGTTGAAGTCTCACCCTGGGAGGAGATGATTTGCCCAGGTGTTGTTTCCAATCATTACTCTGGTATCGGCTGCTGATTTGGGATTTCCCAGCCATGAGCCAAATGTTGGTATGTCCCCTGGTTTGGTGAGTTTGCATATACATTTATCGTTACTTAATTTCCTATTAACTATTTAGTGGCTTGTGAATTTCCACAACAGTGGGAGCCCTGTTTGTAGCTCACAGGCCCCACGTCATATTAATTAGTTAGAAGCAGATATTTATATGCACTATTTTGACTTAAACATGTGTTAATTATTTCCATCTTCTTTGCATTTAATAAACTTTATGATATTAAGCTTCCATTATTGTTCCTCTTTATTTGGCAGAACAGGCAACATGAAGAAATTGATTACCCATCATGATAATCTCAGTATCTTAAAATTGACTGCTTTGAGCCTTTAATTACATATGTAAAATCCCTACTCAATATTACCTAGATTAGTCATATTTGATTAAATAACAAGAGGATGGGAATCTTGTGGGGGAGGGGGTAGATTGCCACCACAAGCATGATATAGGTTGTAAAGCATGTTCTCAGTTTGTAACTCATCTTTTAATTTTGATGGTGGCTGTGGAATTTTATTATTATCATTTTATTAATATAATTTATTAATAAACTGTATTAATAAATAGGCAAGGAAAAACATGGTTGAGCCTTTAAGACATCATATTTGATTAAATAAACCAGAAACAGAGGATGAATATTGCATGATTTCACTGATACCAAATAATTAGAATATGAATATTCATAAAGTCATAAACTAGAATCCAGGTTAACACAGGATGGTTGGGGGTTGGGAATGGAGATTTATGGTTAATTGTTATAGACTTTCTATTTAGGTTAATGGAAGAGATTTTATAATGAATGTTGTTGATGGTGACACAACATTGTAAATGCAACTAAAACTACTTAATTGAAAGTGGATACAATGGGAAATTTTAGGTTACATGTGTGATACCAGAATTAAAAAAAAAAACACAGAACTGGTTAAAAATATAATTATAATAATTTTGTTTTATCAATAATAACAAATGTGCCACACCAATGCAAAATGTGAATAATAGGGAAAACAATATTTGAATTAGGGTGTTATATGAGAATTCTGTAGTATCTGCATGATATTTCTGTAAACCTACAACTGCTTTAATCAAAAACACATAAAAGCATTAATGGGCAAATTTAATTTCAATTTTATTGTATATTTGAGTATGGGTCTGTGTTTGTTGTGTCATGATGGGAACTGACTTCTTACTACATTATTATAAAATCATAAATTTTGTTACAAATTCATTTTTTCCTCAAATGTTCAGGTATCCCAATAACTTTGTATTAATTAACAATTTTTCCAAATCATTTGCAATGTTGCCTTTAATTTTATATAAGTATATTTGTAAATATGATCCTTTTCAGAAAACTGTCTTTTCTTATCTATTAATCACTTTGGCTATTCCAGAAACAAGAAAAAACATAATATACTGAAACACATGAAATTTTCCTTTGCTGTTGGTCAGAAAACTCAAATATCACCAATATTTTGTTATTTAAACTAATGTATTGCTTTATGATATCTGAAAAGAAAAGCTTACGTTATTATATTTTGTTATTTTTTTAAAAGATCTGGTCTCAAGATTTTGATCTCCTTCTACTTCATAGGAAACTCATTATACTTTTAGTTTCCAAGTAAAACTTTATTTCATATAGATTGTGATCTAATTAATTTATTGAATTATCCATAAAATATAATCACTCAAAATCAGAATATATTTGTCCCTCTTTCATTTTTTTTGTGTTTTTTTTTTAATTTTAAAAAGATATTTAGATTACATAAATGTTACACAAAAGTTATAGGGACTCCCACTTCCGACAGCTCACACACCCTCCCACATGAACATCCTTCAT
Source organism: Cabassous unicinctus (assembly GCA_029593785.1). Lineage (NCBI taxonomy): Eukaryota > Metazoa > Chordata > Mammalia > Cingulata > Chlamyphoridae > Cabassous > Cabassous unicinctus. Next base: position 24,430 of record JAQZBX010000552.1, on the reverse strand, counting down.
TAGTGTGGCACACTCATTGCAATTGATAAACACATCCTGGGGCTTTGAGATTAAGCACGGACCAGAGTTCACACTGTATTCTACACTCTCTCCCACACAGTTCTGCATGTTGTGTGATGATACAAAATGGCCTAAATCTGTCATTGCAACATCACCCAGGATGAGTCCCAAGTCCCAACAAAGCCCCCGTATTACAACTGTTTTTCCCTCTCCCTGCCACCAGAGCCTCCAGTAGCCACAGGCTCCACATCAATGTTGTAATTTCTTCCATTACTAGAATTACAATATGTCTATAGTAGAATACCAGTAAGTCCACTCTAGTCCATAGTTTTTTCCCCAATCCCAAGGATTCTGTGATGGTGATGTCCACTTCACCTCCAGTTGAGAGCCCGCTTATATCCCATGGGGAAGATGAGCAGGATGATCCTGCCTGCAGCTGCAAACTCTCTGTTCCCTGGGATGGCTGTTATCCATCATCTCCCTGCCAATTGTCCTGGGTGAGTCCAAAGAGCTATAAAGTAGGTGTCACAACTTGGCTGAGTTTCCGGGCCCAGCCGGAATATGGACAGTCCAAAGACTTGAGTCTGTGGATATACACCTACAAACTCCACCAGCAAGTATAGTTTGGCAGTTCCTCAAAGAACTAACTATAGAACTTCCATATGATCCAGCAATTCCACTACTGGGTGTATACCCAGAAGAATTTAAATCAAGGATATGAACAGATACATGCACACCAATGTTCATAGTGGCATTATTCACTATTGCCAAAGGTTGGATTCAATCCAGGTGCCCATCAAGAGATGAATAGATAAACAAAATGTGGTACACACATACAGTGGAATATTACTCAGCTGTAAGAAGGAATAAAGTGCTAACTCATGGGGTAACATGGATGAATCTTGAAGACCTTATGTTGAGTGAAGCAAGCCAGGCATTGAAGGATGAACAGTACATGACCTCATTGGCATGAATTAAGGAAATTGAGCAGACTCAGAGAATTATTGTCTGGAAGATAGGCTTACAAGAAATAGAAAGGGAGAAGAAGGATGTGAGCCAACACCCATATGGACATAATCTATGGTAAAGTGAAAGAGTGTAGTTGTGTATTGAAGAGATAGAACAGGAGGGTAGTGATATTATTGGGTAGGGTTGTGCAGGGTTGACAGGTAAGTAGATTGGGAAGGGTGGGTTGCAAGGTCTAGGATATTGGGGAGAGGGTTGGGAGAGGATCAGGTGAACACTAGAGATTTGCGGGTACGTGGTTGAAAATACAAAGTTGGGAATGCTCTTATGGCAATATGACAAGGAAGGGTCACTCGTTTAGGGTGTTGGATGGGGGGACATTTGGAACAGAGCACACCTGGAGCTAGCTTCTAGGGAGTGTGTGAGTGATCATTCTGTCATAATGTGTTGTATCAGCGGGTGGAGACCCACATATATGAGCAGAAGGAGTTGGACTCCCATCCTCGGGAGGACTGATTTGTTCAGAAATAGACAGGCAGGAGTCTATTGAGAGCATGGGCAGTTCCTAATAGGGGACGATAAACCAGTGTGTCAAGACATCAGTGTTGTTGCTTGTAACTATGAATCTTGTTATTCAAGGAGTGAAGCCAGGGGTTCACTGTGGGCCCCAGGGGGAGGGGAAAGGAGGAATAGAATAGATCAAACAGGGGGTATTTAGTAGGCAGTGGAAGTGTTCTGCATGATCTTACAGTGATGGACACAAGACATGGTAAATATCACCAAAATTTATAAAAGTGTACAGTCTGAAATGTAAACCATAGTGTAAACTGTTGACCATGTTTAGTAGCTATATTTCACAACTTATATATCAGTGATAACAATGCTACCATCCACATATAAAAAGGCATTAATATGGGAGGGAGGAAAGGGAGAGGATGTTGGTTGTATGAAAGTCTCCTGTATTCTGTGTGTGACTTTGCTGTGATCTAAAACTTCTTTGAAAACAAAATGAAAAATAGTGAGACACTGGGTTATGAGTGGACAAAGGTGCCACAAAGCAGACGGGACACTAGATATTGCAGTGATGAAAGGTAAAATGTGAAAAAAAAATTTTTAATTTCTCAGTTTTTAAAATATCCCAATCTTATAATTTTATTTTATTTTAATTTTTTTAAATTTTTATATATTTTTATATATTTTATCTCTTATATTTAAACTTATCACTATGGTTTAATTTTCCTTTTAATTGTATTCAACTATTGTAATGGCTTCAACTTTAAAGAAACTTTGGATCACAGAAGGGTTACAACTGGGGCAGAGGTGGATTGTTGCGGTGGGGTGTCAGGGATGGGGGATGCATGGGAGGAATTTCACCTAAGCATTCATAAAAGGTATGTAAAAATGATCAAGTGTTCACAGGACATTGCCACAGTGGGTGGAGACTCACACAATAACCGAGAGAATACTAAATTCCCATCCTAGAGGGCTCTGCCACATTCTCTAAGGGAACAGCAACAGTCCTCCAAGTGCAGGGCTGTGACTGGCAAAGGAGGATGATCCATTGATGGGCCCTTGATATTGATGACTAGGCTTATGAGCCGTTTCTCTTGTAATTGAAACTTAGCCTACTGTTATGGGGTGCCTAAGGGTTGCCTCCTGAGAGCCTCATTGTTGCTCAAATGTGGTCACTCTCTAAGCTAAACTCGGGATATGGATGTATAACCTTCCCCCCAGCATGGGACATTACTCCTGGGGATAGGCCTTCCTAGCACTGAGGGATGGCTACCAAGCACCAACTAGCAATACAACTGGAAAAAGACTTCAAATAAAACAAGGAAAAGATAAAGACAAATGAATTTATATGGCTAAGAGATTTCAAAGTGAGTCAGAAGGACAGCCCAGAGGTAACACATATGCACATCTCAGCAGGATCTCATAAACTGCCAAAGTGGATAATACCCCAATTGGGGCTCCTCATGGCTCTGGAGACACCCAGGTCCTATGGTCAGTTTGGATCGCTCTGGAGTTTGGTGCCTTGCCAGTGGGCCCTACTTTGGGGTTTGTGCATCTAAGAGTGACAGAGTTGGACTCGATTATATTTTCCCTGCACATGGCTCATTGTCCCTTCTATTTAATTCCTCTTTCTTAAATAAAGTTTATTCTGTTTCATGAAGTTAGAATTTATTTTTCCTCATATAGGATATACACATTTAGAAAAGCAATCCATTATTATTCAATCACTTTATCATTATTAGGAAAAAGCTGTATATTGTTGACTTTTTTATCATGCTCCTTTGGGGTTACATGCATATAACCATTGTGTCCTAAAGAGCAAGTGAGGCTGCTTAAATGCGTGTAATATTATTTTATTTACACAGGCTACAAACACATTAGTAAAAGATGGAAGATTTTTGGCAAATTCAGTAAACCAGCTTATGTGCAGAAAGCATGCTATCAATTCTTTTCTTTTTTTATCTGTAATTCCAGACCATTCACTTTGTCCAACAGAAGAAATAATTGCACCAGGATTGACAGAGTTCTCATTTGGGAGAAAGTAGCTACACCAGAAGTGTTTCTAACATTTTAAATATTTAATTCATTTTCTGTGGCTCTTGTTATAAGAGGAGGCTACAGAAGAGGCTTTGATGAAGGGGCAAAGGTCCTGGCTAGCTGGAAAGACTACTTTGAAGGTTTTTCCTTGAGCCTGGCTATTTTGCTTCAATTATTTGTCTTTTTGTTTTGTCAATTGTTAATGGTCCAGTGTAGCCTATGCCAACTGACAATATATCCCTAAAAGATCCAATAATCCTTTTGTCCTTTCTTGATGGAAATCAGCACATAACTCTAAATCTTGGACAAATCTCTTGACTCCTGTTTCTCAGAAATGTGTGTATATGTGTGTGGGGAGGGAGAGGGGTTGGAGTATACGGGAATCCCCTATATTTTCAATATAACATTTATGTAATTTAAAACTTTAAATATAAATAAAATATTGTTAAAAAAATAGTAGGAGGAGAGTGGATGTAGCTCAAGCAGTTGGGTGCATGCCTCCTACCTGGGAGACCCTGGGTTCTTTTCCTGGTGCTTCCTTGTAAAGAGGAAGAGAAAATGAGCTGACACATTGAGGTGATGCAATGAGGAGATGCAACGACGAGACACAGCGAGTAGGGAGCAGATGTGGCTAAAGCAATTGAGGTTCCCACCTGCCATATGGGAGGTCCCAGGATTGGTTCCCAGTGTCTCCTAAAGAAGATGAGCAGACACAGTGAGTAGACACAGTGAGCAGACTCAGCGAGCAGACAAAGCAAGCAGAAACAGAGAACAGACAGTAGGTACAAATGGCGAACAGGGCAGGGGGGGGAATAAAATAAATAAATACATCATTTAAAAATATTAGGACAAGCTCCTGGAACCCTTATTGGCCCCTCCCCCATCCCTAATCACTGTGGCTTAAAGTCAGTCTTCACTCTCATTCTGGATCACTGGTGCTAGTCTACAGAGAACAAAGACACCCCTGCATGCATACTGATTTGCTGTATGATGGTGTCAATCTATAAGTGGCAGCCTGAAGGGCCGTACCAGGACACTCATCTCTGGCTCAACTTCCCAGAACTTGCTCTCTAGGCAAAAGCAGCTTGCACACAGTTAAAGCATGGCTTGGGGCAAAGGCTTACCTATTTCAAGACATAAAATAGAGCACCCAGGAGAGGGGTGTCTATTCCATCAGGTGTAGAGGAGGAATTTTGATTTTTCTAAACAGGGAAATTCCTAAGGTCATTAGATTATGCCAAGTACAAGACACAGGCTCAGAAATTACAGTGAGAAAGCCATGATTTTGTCTAAGGCTTACCTTCCTTGAAGGAAGGCTAGACACTGAAAGAGATCATACCAGTGATAACAAGATAAAATACGAAAATATCCAGTGTCCAACAATAGAATAGAAGACAAAATATGAAAATGGTGGCCCATCCAAAAGAAGAAGATAAAAAATCAGAAACAATCGAGAAAGAAGACAAGAGTTTGGACATACCAAACACTTTTTTTAAAATGTTCTTCAAAATGCTTAAGAGCAAGATGATAAAACTACAGGCTATCAGGAAATGATGGATTAATAAAAGGAGAAGGAACCAAATGGAAATACTGGAGTTGAATACCACAATAAAAGAAAAAAAAATAAGCCAATGGTATGAAAGAAAATTATTGGCTTCTAATAATATTATATCTGGTGAGACAGTCTTCTGAAAATAAGGGAAAGATTAATATAACATTCTCATATTAAAACAAACTCAAAAATAAAAAACCTGAGGGCATTTGTCATGTTAGAGCTGCCCTACAAACAATGTTAAGCAAATTTTTCAGAATGAAATGAAAGGACATTTGACAGTGAGTTAAATTATATAAAAACTAAGATTTCTTGTAAAGGTAACCTTTTACGTAATTATAACACCAGTAGTAATGAATTCTATTTTTGGTATGTAACTCCACTTTTTACTTTGTACAAGTTCTAAAATTCAAGCACATAAAAGTAATGATAAATCAGTGCTTTTGCTTATACAATGCATGAAGATATAATATGCAAAAATTGCAACAAAATTGGTGTAAAAATAGGGTATAGGGATAGTATTTGTGTAGAGGGACTATGGTTAACACATAATGATAAAAATATTGGTTTAGCAATTGTAACAAAGTACCACACTAATGTAAAATAATAATGATAAGGAAAACAGCATTCATTTTTGTGGTAGTGGGTGTTATATGAGAACTCTGTACTTTCTTCATGATTTTCTGAAAACCATAATAACTACTCTAATTAAAATTAAAACTGCTTCCTGGGACAAAGAACAACACTAAATAACTATAAATGGGTTAATTAAAGAAAAAGACTTAACAGTTATAAATATTTGTGCACATAACTGCAAAGCCACCAAATATATAAAATAAATATTTACAGATTTGAATGCAGAAATACATGTTCATACAGTATGGAAGAAAAATTCAATACACCACATTCAATAATGGATTGACCATCTAGATGGAAGATTAATAAGAAAATATAGAAATATATAAAAATAATAAAAGGAAAAACTGCAGGTGGGGGAGATACAATATACTTCTCTTTTCTGCATGGCTTTCCTTCAAACTTATAACTGCTTTACTAATAACATGAATATAATGTTATTAGCATTCATGTTAATGGTAATTAACAGTAGTTGCTAATGATAAAATTTGAATTGCAAGTGTTAAAGAAATTTAGCAAAACTTGTGTCCAACACATGAGCTTGAGAACTTCCCAATAGTAAAAGATCTGTCTGAGACGACTCTTAGAGATATTAATAAATGTGATTTATTTTGGAATTGTAAAATAAAATGTCATATTTTTAATATCTGAATCATTCTGTGAACAAATATTTTCCAGATGAACATGACTTGTTGTTACAAAATTATCCATAGGAAAAACCAAGTAAAATTTCTAAATTGAGCATGGATTTAAATGTAACAGAATAAAAAGTTTATTAAAGAATGCAGCTATTCTTTAAGAAATTGCCACTTGCTGATTTGCAGTTTAGAATACTAATATTATAGAAGAATATTAAGAAACATCTTAAATCTCTAAACAAATATTTCTTACCTTTTCTAATTTCTTTGTAATACAAAATTTTCTGCATACTCGTCAACTACATCAATATATTGCAACAGAATGAAAGAAGAAACAGATAGGATAATTCAGCAATTTCCCAGTTAGCCAGAAATACATAGAATTTGAAAAGGATAAAGCAATTTCTCTTCCCCAAAATTTATTTTAATTTTGGAAACCAAAATATTTTTGAAATGTATTAAAATATATGATTACATATTCTTTTGAATAATTTAAATTATTTTATACACATATTAGATTTAATGTCTAATATGGTAATTTTCTACAGATAAAAGCAACAGAATTATAAATTATTTAGGAATTTCTATCATTTCTATAGTGCAAAGAGGCCCTGAACCCACAAACATGAGAACAGATGACTTATGTATATTATATTAAATTATGTTCTGCCATATTTCAAGGAACCACAGGTAATATATTTTATGTATGCATTTTTCCTACGATTACCATCTTATGAGTGCTATATTTCATGACAATATTAGTATGGCTCTTTTAGATGTCAAGCCATCATTTTCCCTCACAGTCATCTCCAGATAGCAAATCTGCCAAGTTCTTCTATGTATTTTGTTTCACTCTGAATATCCTTTCCATAGTGGGGAATTTTTGCAACCTCTAAGAAACTGAGCAAACCTTCAGATATTTGCTTTTTTGCCCAAAATACATATATAAAGATTAAGAACAAGGAATGATTATAAAAGTTGTTAAAGATCTGCTTGGCTTTTATGAAGCACTTTCTTAGGCATCCTGGCTCTGGTTAAGCCAAAATTGTTCTATACTTCATCAACGGTGATTTCTGTTTCATAGATTTGACTTCTTTTCTTTATTCACCATGACTTTCATATCTGTGGGGATAAGCTGTAAGGTATGTGGAGACTTTTATTTTTCAGCCTTCATTTTGAAGGCTTTCTTTAGTGCTTCTAATCTCTCCCATAATCTGCTACTCTCCTGACTGACGGCAATAAATAAGCATTTTCAGAATAATGCCAAATGGGCTACTTTCCTACAACCTTCTTGTGAGGGTAGTAACTCACACTCTGAGGGTTTCCTAACATTTTGTCATATTAAATGTGCAACAATCTCTTCCAAGCACTTTTGGCAAGAATTCCACTATGTGCCACAAACCCTTTTATATGCTTTCTTTTAATAATTCACTCTAAAATGAATCCAAAATTTCTTTAATTTAGTAACTACTGGTAAATTTTGTTTGTTTTACTAGTTGATGCCATAATGTTATTCTTCACCCTTGAAATATAGTTTTATTGAAGCTGCATGATTTTATGGATATATGGTAATGTTAATAATTATATTTATGATGTGACATAAAATTGAAAATATTTATCACCAGTAACCATGAAATGTTTGGAATACTCCTCTGTTGTTAAATTCAACAACAAAGAACTTTGCTAATAAGTGCTATTATAAATTTAACTAATCTCAAGAGGATAGGGAAAAATTCCTCATCAATCAGGAGTTGAAAGAAAACTGGCTCCTCTAGATGGTGAAATCAGTTCCCCAGGGCTTCTGAGAGATATGACACATATGTGCTCATCCTAAATAATAACTATGTTTATAAAGAATCTAAAAGTACAATTTTTCCAATGATTATGAGTAAATGTGAATTTCCCAGAGAAGTGACTCTTTGAAATTTATTCAGGAAGAATGAAGCAAGATCACAGGTTTTGTAAAGTCCCAACAGTTTTGCAAAATAAATATTCATATTACAGAACATTAAAATGTTTCCTCATTTCTCAGGTATATCTGTAAGCTGTAAGCTAATTCAAGAGTTTCTTTAAATGGTTAATTTAAAATGTACTTACATAGCTGTGATATGTCCAGTATCATTAGCATATTTAATTATTTCTGTCCCAAATTATAAATTGATACTCATAGAGAATCTGAAAGTTTCTACTTCTGGTATTATTACAGTTGACTAGTTTTAAAAATGGTACTTGATAATATATATGTGATACATAAAATATATTCCAATTACCAAAATATAATGATAGAGAAATTACCAAGAAATTGAACTAGTACAAATACTACGTATTAAATATTACTTGATCTAGGTTATAAAGGATATCTAAGAAATTCAGAGGCAACAGTGTGTTATCACAGCATTTCATAGAAATCAATCCTCATAAGCAAAATAGTCCTCCAAATATGAATGAATTTGAAGAGATATCCAGTGAAGTTGCTAATATGAACAATTTCTTTTATTTATTTACAGGATATTAAGCACTAGATATGCTCTATATAGTTTTTACTATACTCTTGTATTTCATGTGTTTAACAATTGATAAGGAATAGGTATTCCACTCATTTTTTCTGCATTTAAATATTGTGAAATAAATATTTTCTAGATATCCCTGAGGTAATAAGGAGTAGGGATAAACATGGCTCTTTCTCTCCCTTTTACACCCAAGGCTATCATGATCACTCCAAAATAGAAGATGTATGACAAATTTAGCCTAGGGAAACTTGAGAATTTTACAGACCAAGTGGAAAGCTGCACTCTGAAGAGATGGAGGATATGAATGAGACTTCTAAGGATCAATAAGCATTTATGGTGTGATAAAGGAATTTAAAAGATCATCTGGAATTTGGATAATGTCTAATAACTATGCCTTAGGAAAATAATATCAAATTAATTACTGAGTATTGTTTTTGCTATGTAATAAAATCTTTGCTAAAGAAAATTATCTTCCTCATAAACTTGAGGAAAGAAGAAATGTGCATAATGGAAATGATAATTATAGTAAAATAATTTTCATAAATATTTTGTAAAAATCCTAAATTCATATAAATAAAATCAATGAGAGCAAATCAACACCATTAAAATTATTATTCACATAATAATTATATGCTATTTAGTAATTAAACATGGATAAAATAGAAAAATAAAATATGACTGTCTATAATATAATATATAAAAATTATATATTATACATTAATTTATATTTCTAACATTTTATAGTTATTTGCCTCCATTTAGATTTTCCCAATATAAAATTAAATGATTCTCAATTGACATCCCTCAAGATAATTAGTATTAGAATTCAAAGTATAATTAAGACTGGAATAGGATTTCTTAATGATTTGTTCTGCTTCAAGACAACCTCAAGTAAAAGAGTTGTGATTGCCATAGTTATTTAGAATAAGCAGATTTCTGCAAAATCTAGAAAAGTAGGGGGCAATCTATCTGGAAAGAAAATTTGTCATTCATCAAATATCAGAATTCATGCCTGATTAAAGGAAAGATGCATTGAGGAAGAGTAATATCAGGTGTGTGTTTTTCTGAGGTACTGGGTACAGGTGAGAAGGCAAACTAGAGAGACAGTGTATACCATTGTACTGGTGTACACTGCAATGGGAAATTGGAAAAAGTTAGATCTCAAAAGATTCTATTTTGGGGGAGCATTGCTGCAAAGGATGAAAGAAAGTACTCAAAGGATGAAAATGCTCAAAGAAAGCAAGAAAGAGTGATGAGGTATAATCCGTCTGGTGTCTTTTGGATTAAATCCATTCTTAGAAGAATCTCAGAAGCATTCATTAACTGTGTTATAGAAACCAATTTTTAGTCAACTGGCCAAAGACTCAGATATATCAGCAATCATCCTAGTCACCTGGGACATGAAGAAAACAGTTGTTCAGTGCTCCAAACAAAGGGCTGTTGCAGAGAATCTCTTACACAATGTAAATCTGGAATTAAAAATTTTTATTGAATAATATGGGAAAATAATTACTGTATGTCTCCTGGCAGAGTTTGAAGAGACAGTTTACTAAAATACTGTAAATTGGACTCAATTGAAAGGCCTTGATTTCATTTTAGTAATTTGATATCTTAAATTACCTGTTCCTATAAATGTTGAAATGAACATATAAGAGCAGGGTTATAAAAGAAAGTAAAAAAGGAAATATGTGAATTCACTCATTTAAAAATATTGACTTTTGTCCATTTGATCTAAGCTGAATTTCTCAGGAGAAGACATATATGGATACCAGTGGTGGAATTTTATTTGTTAATAATGCAGATTATTTCCACTTTATTTTAGTATATCCTTATTTTATATTTTAAATACAGGGAAATGGCAACATATTATGAGAAATGGACACTCTCACCTATTCACTGAATTTCTCCTCATGGATATCCCAACTTCACAAGAGCTCCAAATCCTGCAAGGTCTGCTGTTCCGAGTAATTTTTATGGGAGCCTTGACTGGTAATCTTCTGTTACTGTCATTGTGATAGACCCAAAATTGCACTCTCCAATGTACTTCTTTCTAGGCAATTTATCTCTGATTGATCTTTGCTGCATTTCAGTTACTGCTCCCAAAATAGTTGTGAATTCTCTGACAGGGAGTAAATTGATTTCTCTCCCAGCATGTGCTGCTCAGATTTCCCTGTTTATGTTCTTTGGATCCACAGAGTTGGCCTTCCTTGAGGTGATGTCCTATGATTGCTATGTTGCCCTCTACACTATGGGCTCACCATCACCCCATGTATGTGCACACAGGTACCTGGTGGCTCATGGGCAAGTCTTTGGTCTATTCTGCTATCCACACAGGTGTCATGTTCAGGCTTCCCTTCACAATGTACAATGTGATCCATCAATATTTCTGTGATGTGTCTCAAATTTTGAGGATCTCCTCTTCAGATGTTCAGTTGTATGAGTTTGTGGCTTTAGATCTGAGTACTCGTATTCTTTCAGTATTTTCTGCTTTTTTGCCTTAGGCCTATAGTGATATATTTGCAATGGTCCTTAGGATACGTTCTGTGGAAGCCTGTAAGAAAGTCCTATCCACCTGTACCCCCCAGTTGGCAATTCTCATTTTATTTTTAGTTTCTGGGTTAATTGCTGTTTTGGTCCTGTTGAAAATAATGCATCTCTCAGTAGTTTTCTCACAGCTGTCTTCTACAGCATGGTGCCCCCGTTCATAAACCCCTGGATAACACTGAAATTAAAAACTGCTCTATGCAGAATGTTCCACAGATATTTTGAATGTCCATGAACGATTATCTGGATTAAAATTATCTGAAAGATAATGGAATAAATTTTAACTCATATTTGATTTATTTTCTTAAATATGAATATATACCAATTAAATATTCATATTTTTTCTGTATAACCTTTTCTTAAGGGAAATGGTAATTAAAACCATTAGGAACTTCTGCGACACAACTCCAGAAGTTCAGATGCTGTCTCCACCCTTTCTTGTGTGTCAATTCTGCAAATTCACTGTTTCCATTTATAACATTGATGCTGAATTGAATTCTTTTATAATACCACAAATCATTGGAAACCCATATTCACAAGTCAGCTATACTATGTAAGGAAGGAGTATTTAGCATCATTATATTTATGAATATACACACACAAAAGAAAACTAATGAAAAGAATTTTTTTCATAGAAATAAGAGACTATTATAGATTACCCCAATTCAATAAACTCAGAGGGCTATATGATGATCATATATATATAATCATGTACATGTGTGTGTATATACTTAAATATATATACCACATGTTTCAGTGTGTGTATGTATAGACATATATATGAAAGAAAAACCGGATGCAGTAAAAAAGAATAACGGGAGAACAATAAATCCTTCAGATTGTACATATATTATGGCTGAAATAAATCAAAAGGAGAAAAGGAAATTATTGTATATAAAACCTAAACTAAGACATACAAACATCACACTTTAGAAAGCAGAATAAAATAGATAAATGCAAAAGAGTAATGATTTCGCAATACCAGTATAAGAAAACAGTGGCACGGAGGGAATCATATTACAAAATAACTATTTCTATATTCTTTTCAAATGAGATATAGGGGATTAAAAGATTTACCTATTTTAAGAATTATATTAAAAGCAGAAAAATAAAATGAATTATTTAAGAGAAGATCTTAATCAGGCAAATATGAATGAGATTAGGAGTACAAAAAAGGGAGAGATTAAAAGCACTGTATTAGACTATTTAATACCCACTTGAATTTTCCTAGGATACTACATGAATGAAGCTACTACCAGAGTTCCACTTCAAAATAACACTGGAAGGAGGAGTTAATATGACCGGTGTATGTGGGGCAAAGAAAGCCTGCATTACAAATTAGAAGAGGAGGGGAGGAAACTGTCAGGAGGATTGTTGGAAAAAGTATTTTGATGGAATAGATGATGATATGTTTAATAAATTAGATATTTCAAATAGTTAGCATGGAAGTAAAAATTTTACAAAAACATAGAATAATTTTATATATTGAAAATAAAAGAAAATATTACATCTCTTTTATATATAAAATAGATATATTTACTAAGTTATATTTATTTCAGAAATACATGTGGTTTAAAATTAGAAAATTAATTATAGTAATACAAGAGAGAATATAAAGGAGAAATATTATAGGATGATTGCCAGGGATGCAGAAAATATTTTTCCTTTTTCCTTTTTTTTTTTTAAGTACCTGGGCTAGGGATTGAACCCCAGACCATGTGTGTGGGAAGCCAGCACTCAACCATAGAGCCACATTGGCTTCCCTGAGCTGGTTTTACTTTTATGGTTTTGCTTGTTTGTTTTTTGTTTGTTTTTAGGAGGCACAAGGAACTGAACCTAGGTCCTCCCATGTGGGAAGCAGATGCTCAACTGTTTGAGCCACATCTGCTCCCCAGAAAATATTGCTGTTATGATAAAGCACTTATTGGTATTGAAAAATTTTAGCAAAGAAAACAAGTGAGAAACGTTTACTCTGAAAAAAAGTAATACTAAAAATAATTTTACTTACTTCAAATTTCAGAAAAATTAGCATATTCCTGATACAAGCATTCTTTATCATGGAACCAAACCAAAAAAAACTGCTGTCACCACCTTTCCTAAGCAAAAACGTGAGGCAAGGAAAGGAAAATTAATGTATGACGGTTCGAAAGCGGGCCAAAGAACAGCAAATAGCAGCACATACAATTCCTAATGTGAAAGGTAAAAAAAAAAAGTCTACATGGATAATGACAATATTTTTGTAATATGGTTGAAGAAGGCAATTGGTTGATCAAATCAACAGAAAAAATATATCAAACACATAAATTAGGAGCAAAAGATATCAAGTGAATTTTTTTATTTTAAAAACAATTTATTGAAATACATCATTCATAAATGAACATACATAAAAATAAATATATAGTAAAAGTTGTGAAACAACTTACATAACATCATACAGGGCTCCCATATATCACCCCACCACATATACCTTCCATTGTTGTGAAACATTTGTGACAAACTGTGAAAGAATATCATCAAAATATTATCACTGAGTCCATAGCCTACACTTAGTATATTTTTCACCCAAACCTTCCTATTATTATTTTTGTTCATAACCCATTAACTTTGTCTTAAGTGTACAATCAATGGCATTTGGTAAGAAAAGGGAGTTGCACATTTATCACTTCAATCAATATTAGAGCATTTTCATTACACCAAAGAAAAGCAACAAAAAACAAACCACTATCTACCTATATGTTAGCATTACAAATTACCATTCCTATTCATTTACAAACATTTACAAACAAATTTTTACCAATTCTGCACAAATTAAACCTCAGCTTTCCATTCTCTAAGCACATTCTATCCTCTGGTGAATTATATTTTAGCTAACTCCATGAATTTGCTCATTATATTTAGATCATAATAGTGAGATCACACAGTATTTGTCCTTTTGTGTCTGGCTTGCTTCACTCAACAAAATGTCCTCCAGGTTCATCCATGTTGTCACATGCTTCACGACTTCAATTCTTCTTACACCTGAATAATATTCCACCATGTGTATACACCACAATTTTTTTAATCTATTTGTCAGTTGATGCACACCTCAGTTGTTTCCATCTTTTGGCAAATGTGAATAATGTCGTTACGAACATCAGTGTGCAGAGCTCTATTCAAGTCACTGCTCTCAGTTCTGGGTAAATACCTAGTAGTGGGATTGCTGAGTTAAATGGCAAGTCTATATTCAACTTCCTTAGGAAGTGCCAAACAGACTTCCACAGTGGCTGCCCCATTATACATTCCCATCAGCAGAGAACAAGCATTCTTATCTCTCCACATCTTCTCCAACATTTGCAGTTTTCTGTTTAATAATGGCAATTCCAGTAGGAATGAAATGATATCTTATTGTAGCTTTGTTTTGCATTTCCTAATAGCCAGTGATGTTGAACATTTTTTATGTGGGTTTTTTTTTTTTGCCATTTTTATTGCTTCTTTAGAAAAATGTCTATTCAGGTCTTTTGCCAAATTTTTAATTGGGTCATTTGTCTTTTTATTTTTGAGTTTTAGGATCTCTTTACAGATCATGGATATTAGACCTTTGTCAGATGTGTGACTTCCAAATATTTTCTTCCTTCACAAAGTCCTTTGAGGTGTAGAAGTGTTTAATTTTGAGGAGGTTCCATTTAACAGTTTATTCTTTTTTTTGCTTGTGTAAGATTTAAGAGACCCCCACCTACTACAAGGTCTTGTAGAAGTTTCCCTATGTTATCTTCTGGGTTTTATGGTCATGACTTTTATGTTTAGGTGTGTGATCCATTTTTAGTTGATTCTTGTATAGGGAGTGAGATGGGATCCTCTTCCATTCTTTTGGTTATGGATATCCAGTTCTCTCAGGATCATTTGTTGAAAAGACTATTCTGTCCCAGAAAAGACATCTCAACTATTTTGACTTTTATAAGAGCAGTAAGAGCATTGGCAAATGATGATTCCTTCAGTCTTTAAAAAAAATTATATATCTTATTTCCTTTTCTTTTTTATTTGACCAGGACTACCAAAATGGTATTAAATAGTGTCCATTTTATACAGGAGTTTTTTTAGGAGTTACTGGGGATTGAACCTGGGACTTTATATATGTGAAGCAGGCACTCACCCACTGAGGTATACCTGCTTGACAGCAGTTATTCTTGTAATGTGTCTGACTTTGACAGGGATTTGAGCAAATCGGGACTCCCTTATGAATATCTCTTTTTACTATAGTCCATGTTCATCAATATAGTTTTTTGGTAGTTTGACATGTTCTTCATCTTACTCTGCATTCCAGTGGGTGTGAACCCATTATAACTAGGACTTCTTAAACATGTTATTTTTAGTTAAGGTGTGGTACAACTGATTGAGGATGGGTCTTAATCCATATTACTGGAGACCTCATGATGAGAAAGAACCAGAAGCCAGAACTTATAGAAAGCCACAGGAAGAGCTGGAAAGCAGCAGAAACCAGAAGAGCAGAAAGGGGAGGATGTCACCATGTGACTAAGGCAGAAGTTCAAACCAAGGAAACCCAAGGATGGGTGGCAGTCAGCTCCAGTACGTATCAGACTCTGGAAGAAAGAATGCCTTGCTGCTATCTTTTTTGTTGCTGTCATTATTGATATTTTGATTTTGGACTTCTTCTAGCCTCAAAACCATGAGCAAATTAATTCTTCTTGTTAAACCAGTTTGTGGTATTTGTGATAGCAGCTCTGGTAAACTAAGATAAGTAATGACATAGTAATTGAGAAATTGCACTGGTACAGAATAGATAACCTAGAAATCTATCTATTTACATCCTGATATATTTAACATTCATCCAATTAGGTGTTGCATTTTGGTGGGGAAGAGGTCATTAATTTCATCAGTGGAACTGGCCTAAGTGGCTCAACATGATCAAGAGGTTGAGACTGGCTGAAGGACATGAGCTCTGACCCTGATTACCCAAGTTCAAATCCCAGTTCCTCCTCTGTCCAATTACGACCTTAAGTAAATTTACATAAATTCTCTGAGTCTCAAGTTTCCCTGATCATAAAAGAGAGATGATAATGCTGAGATTCCTTACTAGCCTGTTGAGAGGATCAAATGAGTCATGTTTGAAGTGGTGCCTAGTACATACTTAGTACTTTGTGTGCCTGTGATTGTAGGAAATAAAATAATAAATATATCAGAAAGTAAACTTAGAAAAAATATTAATGTATTGACTATACAAGACTGAAAAGAAAGACATATTTGATTATTTTTTAAATTGTTATGTCTAAAGACACCATAAAACCAAAGACCACACTCAAAATAGACCATAGATTTAAAAGCAAACCATAAAACTTTCATTAGTGGAAAACATAGGGGAAAACCTTCAGGACATAGTAGATTGGTGAAGAGATCTTATGCATCACGCGAAAAGAACCATCCTAAGTGGGGACAGAACGTTTGCTGATTTCCATGGAGCTTGCTTTCTGGTCTCCAGGGCTTCTTCATCACTGGCCTTCTCCAGCTTCCATAGACCATGAAGGCCTGGGGCCACTGCTTTCCAGTCTCAGCCAGTGAGCCAAGTCACGTGCCTTCCTGCTGGAACCCGACAGGTAAAGCCCAGGGTGGCAGGCAGGGGTGGGGAGCAGGTGGGGGTGAGGAGGGCAGGTACTGAGTGGTCCCTTTCTCCAGGTGGTGGTCCAGCAGCTGCTGCTCTTTATCCAATACCCAGAGTTATCTGTGTGCAGGGGCATCAATTGAAAATTTTAAGAATTACTAGCATGAAATTATATGCATATTCTATCAACCTATATTCAAATAGACATGTAGCATAGATCTACAAGACAACGTGGGGAAAACTTAACAAAAATCATTGAAAGATTTTTAAAAAGTAAATTAACAGATAGTTAGGCCATATTTATGGATTGGAAGATTCAATATTATAAAAACATCAGTTATGTTTATTAAATTGCACCTGAGTAAAAATCCCAGCAGATTTTCTCTGGAGAAATTGAAAAGTTGACCCTAACATTCATATGAATCCCAAAAAGCATTAAACTTCTTAGGAGGAGAAAGTTAGAAGGATTTCTTTAAGAGACATTTCTTGCTATATAAAATTAGCAAGTAATCATTGCAGCATGAGACAAAAACAGAGAAGTAACAATGCAAAAGAAAAAAAGAATACATAGGAATAATCAGAAGTACATACACAGTAGTGTACTGCACTGGAGAAGATCATGTATATTTCAGTACTGTTATCAGAACAATCTGGTTATATCATTATTCATACTAGAAAATATGATATTTAATTCCTAACACCCTACACAAAATATAAATGAGGATTAAATAATAATATGTGGCAAAATACCATAGCAATTTGTAAGATGTCTTCAAGAATTTAAAGTAGGAAAGAATTATTTGGAATGAGGGGGTGGTGAAGGAGGATAAACTAAAGGAGGAACAGGAAGAAGAGAAAAAGATACTAAATTATGTACAATGTCTATCAGTGACAATCCATATTTCATTCCTTATATTGGTTATGTGTTTACATTGTCCTCTATTTCTGGTAAATCTAGGTAGAAGCTCATCAATATATTTGATATTTTCAAAGAAAATCTTTATTCTTTCATCAAGTTTTCCTGTGATTTTCTAATTTCCACATTCTTGCTTTCTAGTATTTTCCTTTACTATTTATTTCATTCTTCTTAATGGATTATCACTTTGCCCTTCTTTTCCTTGTAACTGGAAATGTTGATCATTGTCTTTAAACCTTTCTCCTTTTCTGTTATTAACACTTCCATTTTTAATCTTTCTCCAAGCACCACTTTATTTTTATTCCATCAAGTTTTATATATCATAATTTCAGTAAAATTGAATTGAAAATATATTTAAAATTTCCCTCTGATTTTTTTGAATTATAGACTGTACAAATGTATCCTTTTAAATATCCAAACTAATGATTGGCATTGATATCTAACTTAACTCCATTTTGCTCAGAAAACATACCCTGTAATAAAGTCCTAAATTCATGGAGACATGCTTATTGATTCAGTATATTCTCAAGGGAAATGATAATTAAAGTGAAATGATATTTTAATAAACACCTCTAGAATTTATAAATTATCAAATCTAACAATACCAAGGGATGGTGATGGGACTTCGCAACTTAATCTCTCATTAATTTTTGGTAATATGAAATATTTTAAACTTTTTACAAATGGCAAGCAGTTTCTTATAAAAGCAATCATATTAAGTTTTTAACCTGAAGGTTCACTGTTCATTATTTACATAACATGAAAGAAAATTTATACCCAAAGAAACTTGTGCAAGAATGTCATGCATCTTTATTCATAATAACTAAAAATTGGTTATGGCACCGGTGTCCAGAAAAGGAAAATTGATAAGTGAATTGTGATATGTTTATCAAATTTAATATAACTCCAATTTTAAAGGGACAGAGTACTGGTAATTACAACCACATGGATGCATCTTAAAAACATTTGAGTTTGAAAAAGTAGCCTTTAACAATAGATTTACCATTTTATGATATAAATTATATCAAGGTTTGGAACAGAAAATATAAACATATGATAAAATAAATGTTTAAATATACAGACTAGGAATTGATGTTTGGAAGTGGGTGACAATTTATGGATATACTAGGAAGAGAAAAGGGAAATCTCTGGGTGGATGATAGTATGCCACAATGTAAAAAAAAAAATTTTTTTTTAAAGAAGCTTGAAATTATAAAATTGATAGATCATTTTTACATACAGGGTATATGCAAATACAGGGGGATTTGCAAATACAGGGGGATTTGCATATACCCCACCCCTCCCCCACTTGCTTTTCTCCATTAACAAAATCTTTGATTAGTGTGATAGATTTTTTTACAATTGATGATCACATATTGATGCATTGCTATTAACCATAGTTTACATTATAGTTTAAACTTTCAAATGAACATTTTTATAGATTTCGACAAAATGTACAATGGCCTGTATTTGCCATTGCAATATCATGCTGAACAATTCCAATGTGCCAAAAATGCCCCATGGAACAACCATTCTTCCTTCTCCCTCCCCTCAGAACCTCTGGTGACCACTGTCTATATCAATGTTAAAAGATTCTCTCTTGCTAGAATAATAATAGTCTACTTTAGTCCATAGTTGCATTATCTACCTGTTTGCTCATTCCTCAATACTGAGGATTTTACGATGGTGATGTACACTGTTTCTGATTGAGAGGTGGCTTAGTTTCCATCAGGCAGATGGATGGAGCTGTCTTACTTGCAGTTGTAGATACTCTCTGTTTTATTGGAATGGGCATGATCCATCATCATCATTTTGTTAGTTCTTCTGGGTGAGTCCAATGAACCAGAGCATAGGTGTTGGCTGCAACTCTGCTGAAATTCAGAGCTTAATCGACATATGAACATACCAAAGATTTAAGTCTCTTGTGCATATACTTAATGATTACAATATTAATTATATGTTCAAAGAAAGGGGCAGAAGAGCCATGTATAGGGAAATTATAACTAAGTCTAAATATGATACATTGGGGAACATATATTCCAAGGTAAGGCCCACTGACAGGGTGACTAATTCCTGAGATTGTCTACACTGCCTAGAGTGTTTAGATGTCTCTAGAGTCCACAGGACCCCCCCCCCACTTGAGGCACTGTTTACTGTGGCATTTAATAAGATTTTCCTGAGATGTGCATAAGTGTAACCTCTGAAATGACCTACTGCCTCACTTTGAAATCTCTCATCCATAAAGACTCATTTGTATTTAATACTTTCCCCTTTTGGACAAGGTCTTTTCCCAAATGCGTCACTAGTTGGCACTTGGTAATAATCTCTTGGTGCCAGGTTGGCTCATCCCTGGGAATCATATACCAAACCAGGGGGAAGGTAATGAGTTTATAAGCTGAGTTTGACTCAGAGACATTTGGGGAACAAGGCACTTTTGTATGTAACTCTTAGAAAATATATAATAGTAAACTAAGTTTCAATTTCTGAAGAACAAGGTTCATAAGTAGAACCATCAATGTCAAGAGCCGAGTATCATTCTGTCCTCCTTCTTTAGGCACTAACCATGTACTCTAGGGATTCTTGATGCTCTAACAGAAAATGTAGCAGGAATTCCCAGGATGGGAATACAATATAATGTCCATTATTGTGTGGGTCTCCACCCTCCAAGAAAACACACCATGACCACTTGAACATATTCATATTCTGTAAATATGCTATAACTTTAAATGGTTTGTTTTACAGTGGTTTTATATTTTTTAAATTCCATTGAATTTTATGAATTTAATTATGCTTTGAACAGTTTGTAAATTATGACAAATACAAAGATACCTTACTCAAAAAATAAACTTCAATTTATTACATATATATCCTGAAGTGATTATGGATGAAGATTACTCATATTCACAGCTTATTTTTGTATGCAAATAATTAAAAATAAAAAGCAAAACATAAACAATAGCCTTGATGGAAAGCATGATGGATAGATGAAATGATATGATATATAATAAAATAATTATAGAAAATGCTCAAGTACAATGATCAAGTTAAAAATTAATATATTTCTCTTTACTATATGTATAATTGTTTAATCAAATGAGAAGATTTACAATTCATAAAAACTAAATAACATTTTAAAGAAACATGTGATGTCCACTGCAAATATAAAAATTAATTTCTGTGATTCTCAAATGGATAAACAGCAAATATCTTATGATGCCATTTTAAAGTATCAAAAGTGAGAATTTTATGTAACAAAAGAGGTTGAATAAAGCCACGTTTCTCCTCAGAAAAATGTAACATTTTAAAATATTTTCCTCAGAGTTATCTTAAAGCAAGGGAATAATGAAGTTTTGAAGGAAAATATGTATTTTAAAAATATCAATTTAAATGAAGGCATTGTATACTGCCACAATAATAAAATAAAATAAATTAATTTTCCTTGAAAAATATATAATCATTTACCAAATTGGTAACTTGAGAAGGTCTTTTGAAAATACTGGACAATGCAATTTTACAATAAATTCATGAGATAAGTATATAATAAAATTAAGAAAAATACTTCTATTTTCTGAAGTTTGACATGAAAATAGAATATTCTAAAACATCAGTTTGACAGCAGATAAATGGCCATCTTTTCAAAATAATTACCTCGTCCACAGCTTCTTATCCACTAATTGCTTAATAAGATCCATGACAATATTTCTCAAGTAGAGGAGACTATGAATTGTGCAAATAAACACAAAACAGCAAGATCTAAATATGAATATCCTAATTTAAAAATATACCTAATGATCATACACATATTGGTTACAAAAAATAACTGTATCTATATATATATAATTCAATATAAACTTGAAATTAGCCTGGAAAAATTACCTATGGATTTCATATTTTTCATGTTTATCATTCATTCTACTTTGTTATTTGCTCAATTATTGATTTTAAAATAATAATTGTATTCATTTAGGAAAATCAAATTTGATTTTATGCTCAATTCAAGGCCAAATATTTTAAATGTATACAGCTACCTACCAAAATATTACCCTTAGTATATCTACCTATCATATTTACATTTCCTTCCTTCCTCCCTCCCTCCCTTCCTCCCTCCCTTCCTCCCTCCTTCCTTCCATCCTATCATTATATCACCTTTCTGTATTTTATCTAGTAGTGTTTCTGTGTTTCTCTCTGTGGGTATGGTAATAAATCACTAATAGATACATTTTTCCTAGCTTATGTAATACTATACTAATAATTAAGTTAATAATGTACAAAACAGTTCAGCTACAAAATATCCTCAAGACAGGCAACAAAAAATATATATGAGATCCTAGGCAGAAGATGTAGACTGAAATGACTCAAAATATGAATACAGAATCATGGAAAAACCTATCAGAGGACAACTCTTCATATCTGCATGTGGTATCAGGCATGCACTCACAATCCAAAATCAACAGACATTGACCTAATGAAAATAGAAATCAAACTAGAATACTGAGGGTTTTTTTTTGAGTGGGTATTTATGATCCTTTCTCACTTAGAATTTATGGAACTTTTGGGTGATCTCTCAACACTTCCCTGCAAGCCAATTTTGCCATTTTACTGGTTTCAGTGTAACATTTCTCCAGTCATGATTTTCTTCTAAAACACCAAATCATGGGAAACCCATAATCACAACATACTCCTTTCCTACACAAGAAAAAACCATTTAGGTTCACTAGATTAATGATATATACACAAATCCAAATGCACCTACAATATCACACAAAACAATGAAAAAATAATTTTCAAGGAAAGGAGGATGTTAAAAGTATGAAAGTATTATTACATTTTCCTATTAATTGTATTTGGCTATTATATAGGCTTCATCTTCAAGGAAGCTTTAGATCACAGAAGGGTTACAATGGGGGCTGCAGAGGATCATTGGTGGGGGGTGTCTGGGATGGGGGATTCATGGGAGAAAGTTCATCTGAATATACATGAAAGATATTTGAAATTGTTCAAATGATCAAGGGATGGGGCATGGTTGCGGTGGATTGACAATCACTCAATAAACGAGGGAATACTGAATTCCCAGCATGGAGAGCTCTGCCACATTCTCCAAGGGAGCATCAACAGTCCCCCAAGTGCAGGGGCAGTGTCTGGCAAGAGAGGATGGTCCACTGATGGGTTCTTGTTATTGACGACTAGCCTTATGAGTCTTTGCTCTTGCAATTGAAACTTAGTCTACTGTTACGGGGTGCCTAAGGGTTGCCACCTAGAGCCTTCTTGTTGCTCAAATGTGGCCTCTCTCTAAGCCAAACTCAGCATATGAATGCATTACCTTCCCCCCAGCGTGGGACATGACTCCCGGGGATGAGCCTCCATGGCAACGAGGGAATACTACCAAGTGCCAACTGGCAATACGACTGGAAAAAGACCTTGAATAAAAGGGGGAAAAGGTAAAAACAAATGAGTTCATGTGGCTAAGAGACTTCAAAGAGAGTCAGTAGGTCACCCCAGAGGTAACACTTATGCACACCTCAGTAAGATCTCATAGAACACCAAAGTGGATACCACCCCACACAGAGGGGCTCGTGAAGGGCTCTGGAGACACCTAGGACCTATATAAG
Source organism: Cabassous unicinctus (assembly GCA_029593785.1). Taxonomy (NCBI): domain Eukaryota; kingdom Metazoa; phylum Chordata; class Mammalia; order Cingulata; family Chlamyphoridae; genus Cabassous; species Cabassous unicinctus. Next base: position 916 of record JAQZBX010000552.1, on the reverse strand, counting down.
GGGCGATAGCTCCAGAGATTGATGTCTTATCAGTGTACTCTACTTTGGAATCTGTGCTCCTAAGAGTGGCAGAGCTGGACTCAAATAAGACCCCCTTGTACATGGTCCATCAGTCCCTTCTATTCAAACCTATATGTGATGCTGGAGTTTGTAGATATACTTCCAGAGACTGGAGCCTTTGGCCTGCCCATGTGCCAGCTGTGCCTAGAATCTTGGTGGAGCTGCAACTCCTACCCTACAGCTCAATGGACTCACCCAAGTCACCTGGTGAGGAGACGATGATGGACAATGGCTATCCAAGGGAATGAAGTGAGCCTGAAGCTGCAAGCAGGATTATCCCATCCACCATATCCATGGGATATAAGCCCACTCTCACTTGAAATTGGAGTAGACATCACTATCCCAGTCTCCTCAGGATTGGGGGAAGAGCTATGGACTAGAGTGGACTTAATGCTATTCTGTTGTAGAGATATTGTGATTCAAGCAATGGAAGAAATTATAAGAGTGAGGTGGAGCCAGTGGCCACTAGATGCTTTCGGGGCAGGGAAAGGAAAAGCAGTTGTAATACATGGGATTTTCAGGACTTGGGAATTATCCTGAGTGACATTCAATGGCAGATATTGGCCATTTTACATCAGCATATACCATGCAAAGCTTTGGGGGAGAGACTGTGGTCTACAATGTGAACTATGGTCCATGCTTAGTGGCAAAGCCCCAGGATATGTATATCCATTGCAGGTGATGTGCCACACTAATGAAAGATGTTTACGTGGGATGTTATGGGAGGTGCGGGAGGTGGGGAACATGGGAATCCCTGTAATTTTTGTGTAACATTTATGTAATCTAAGCATCTTTTAATATATATATATATATATATAATAACATTTATGCAAGCAAATGCACATATATGCATATA